>PVLC010001770.1:48600-63024 GCA_004027655.1 Graphiurus murinus | reverse complement strand
TGTGTGCCACCATGCCTGGCTGGCTGGCTCGCTCTTCCTTCCCTTCCCTTCCTTTCCTTCCCTTCCCTTCCCTTCTTTTCTTTCCTGGAATTGAGCCCAAGGGCATTTTACCTCCAGGCTACACCCTCAGCCATTTTAAGTTGTTGAGGCTTTCCTCAAACTTGCTGTCTTCCTGTCTCAGCCTCACAAGAACTGGGATTATAGGTATGCACTATAACACTCATCTCTACTTGTCTGCTTTCTTTAAGGGCTAGTTAGGAAACTTTTAATTTTATTGTTAGGAGAATATTTGCAATTTCCTTCCCTCCCTCCCTCCCTCCCTCCCTTCCTTCCTTCCTTCCTTCCTTCCTTCCTTCCTTCCTTCCTTCCTTCCTTCCTTCCTTCCCTAGTTAGGAAACTTTTAATTTTATTGTTAGGAGAATATTTGGAATTTCCTTCCTCCCTCCCTTCCTCCCTCCCTCCCTTCCTTTCTTCCTTCCTTCCTTCCTTCTGGGATTGAACTCAGGGGTATTTTACTGCCAAACTACACCTCCAGCCCTACTTTGTGTGTGTGTGTGTGTGTGTTGGTACTGGAGATTGAACCCAAGGGCATTCTACCTCTGAGCCACACCTCCAACCCTATTTTATTTTATTTTTTAATTTTGAGACAGGGTGTCACTAAGTTGTGGAGGCCTCGCTAAATTGCTGAGGCTGCTGCACACCTGTGATCCTCTCATCTTAGCCTCCCAAGTACTAAGATTACAAATGTGCACCACCATGTCTGGCTGCCAGCACTATTTTTTTTTTTTTTTTTTTTTTTTTTTGCGGTAGTGGGGATTGAACTCAGAGGCATTCTACCTCCGAGCTATACCCCCAGCCCCTATTTTTTATTCTTTATTTTGAAACCGAGTCTCACTAAGTTGTGGAGTGCCTCACCTGAGGCTGGCCTCGAACCCGGATCCTCTGGTCTCAGCCTCCCGAATGCTGGGATTACAAGCGTGCGCCACCACGCCCGGCTTGCCAGCACTATTTTTAATTTTTGATTTAGAAACAGGGTCTGGCTAAATTCCTGAGAGCCTCACTGAGTTGCTGAGGCAGGCCTTAAACCTGTGATCCTCCTGTCTCAACCTTCCAAGTATTGGGATTATGGGCGGGACCACACCTGGCCTGGCTCATTTTCAACTTTCATTTAGGTTGAACATTTATATTTCTCAATTCTACCTACTCTTTACTGCCCCCACCCTTTCCTAATCACAATGCTTATATTTCCATACTTGTGTCATGTATTATTAAGCAGTAGACTTAATAATTAACTGTCATTATCCTAAGGATCTCTGAATTCATTTTTAAGATAAACACTTATCAAAAGAACACTCCCTCTCTTCACACACCCCCACAGGCCACTCTCTTCTGTACCCTCCCTGTCTTCCCAACCTCCAGGCCCACCTCAGCAAGCTGGCTTAGCTCAGGAGTAGCTTCAAGGTAAGCCAGACCTAGAAGTCCTTAGAAATCCTTGACCCAGAAGGGGCCTTGAGACTCAGCGAACAGTTAAAACTTCATGTGTCAGCAGACTTTGCAACTGAGAACTGCGTGTTCCTTCCAGGACATTCACAGCTGTTCAGTTTCTTTTCTTTTATTTTCTTTTATTTCTTTTTTTTTTTTTTTTTGCATTACTAGGGATTGAACTCAGGGGCATTCTACCTCTGAGCTATATCCCCGGCCCTATTTTTTTATTCTTTATTTTGAAACAGGGTCACACTAAGTTGCTCAGGCTGGCTTCAAACCTTTGATCCTCTAGTCTCAGCCTCCCAAATGCTGGGATGACAAGCGTACGCCACCACGCCCATCCACAGCTGTTCAGTTTCTAAGAGGGAATACAGCCTTGTGGGGGCCTCACCTCACTTCCTGCTCAAGAGAGCTAGAATAATTCAGAGTAGCACTTCTCTCTCAGCATAGTAAAACAGCTTCCTAACTGATACCCGATTAAAGCAGAAAGCAAAGTTCTTGTCTGAGTTGCCATGGGGAAAAAAAAGGGGACTTCCTTTTTGTAAGCTGGGTGCTGTGGCACATGCCTGCAGTCCCAATATTTGAGAGGCTGAGACAGGAGGATCGAAGGTTTGAAGCCAGCCTGGGCAACTTAGTGAGACCATGTCACAAAATAAGTTATAAATAAAAAGTTGGAGATTTAGCTCACTGGTAGAACTTCCCTAGGTTTAATGCTCAGTACCACACATACAGACACAGACACAGACACAGACACACAAAATTTTTATAAAAATCAATTATCTTTGAGTGGTTTCTCTGCTGATCATGGAAATAGAATTATTTAAGGATCAGGAACATAGATTCTTGCCATTAGATTCTGCTAGATACTAGAATCAGATACTATAGAATTAAAAGTTTGGATTTGCCACTTGTTAGCTGTTTGAGCTTGGGCAAATTTCTTTCCTTGTTTGAACCTCAGTTTACCTGTCTGAAAAATGAAGATGATAATGTCTATCTTGCACAGTTTTTATAAGGATTAGAAAGTATCTGTAGAGCACAGTTCCTAGGACCTAGTAAGGACTCAATGAAAGGTGGTTAGTTATTATTAAAGCAGTTTATGTATGTGTGTAATAGGTACAAGGTTAAGCTCATAGGTCCAGCTTCCTGTTCCTCATCCCTCAGCATGCTTGCTTTTTTGCCTTCCTGAAACTGAAGATATGTATCTTCAAAGCTAGAGGAGATAATAGGTGTGAAGAACTTACTAAGACAGGTTTTCTTGACAGAGGGAGGGTTCCTAGGTGTCAGATGACTGAGGAAAGATCTAGAGCTTCTTTTGCCAAGGAAATCTAAGGTAATTGCCACCTGTCTGAGAGGAAGGAAGGGGGGGGAAGGATGGATGGTAGAACTATCCATCTGCTGGCTTTTCCTGGGAAAGTGGTCTCTGCTTTCTGCAGTGGAGTGGATCTTGTTGTTGCTGGGCTCCTGGGAATTGAGCTACAACCACAGCCCCTTTTATATTTTATTTTGAATCAACGCCTTGGCCTTGCTAAATTGCACAACTTGGACCCAAACTTGGGA
Organism: Graphiurus murinus; assembly: GCA_004027655.1. Classification (NCBI taxonomy): domain Eukaryota; kingdom Metazoa; phylum Chordata; class Mammalia; order Rodentia; family Gliridae; genus Graphiurus; species Graphiurus murinus. Next base: position 59,982 of record PVLC010001770.1, on the reverse strand, counting down.
TCCTCCTGCCTCAGCATCCTGAGTAGCTGGGAATTCAGGTGGATACCACCATGGTGGCTGGGTGTATTGTTTTTGAGTCTGGGAAGCCTTGCATTCCATATTTGGGAGTCATGGTCTCCTACCCTGGAAAGCCCTGTTGGCTTAGCTTTAAGGAAGGCTTTCCAGTTGATCTCTTAATCTTTGAAAGTGACACCAGAAATCAATTATTCCATCACCTCCTTTACAAAACCAGCTAATGTTCATTTAGCAGGTTTATGCTGAAGAGATTAGTGGGTCTGGGTTTTGATTTTCTGTACTGTCTGGACTAGAATTTCTTTTTTTTTTTTTTTGTGGTCCTTGGGACTGAACCCAGGAAGGTTCTACCTTTGAGATATACCTCCAGCCCTCCTTTTTCTTTTTCTTTTTTTTTTTTTTTTTTGTACTGGGGATTGAAGCCGAGGGCATTCTACCTCTAAGCTATATCCTCAGCATTTTTATTTTTAATTTTGATACAGGGTCTCGCTAAATTACTGAGGGTCTCACTAAGTTGCTGAGGCTAGCTAGAAACCTGTGATCCTCTTGCCTCTGCTGGGATTACAAGCATGCATCAATGTGCCTAGCTTCTAGTCAATTTTAAAAATTATTTTCTATTTTGAAATAGGATCTCACTAAGTTTTCCAGGCTGGCTTCAAACCTGCAATAATTATGTCTTAGCCTCTCAAGTCCTGGGATTATAGGTGTGTGTTAGACTGGAATTCTTGAGAGTGGTAACCATATGATGTGGATGATGGGTCAGGGTGGCTCAGAGCGGGAGGGTTGTGTAGCACTAACATGGAAATCCTAAGCAAGGCTGAGGGGGATGTCCACATCTTCTGCCCTAATGGGGATCTTAGCAAACAATGACACACTGGATCCTTGTGACCAGCTCAGATATTTTCCTAGACATCAAATAAAATGTTAAGAAGACTTCTTTCTAAAGGCCAGCTCAGAAGTTCTCTTGATCAAATGTACTCATTTCGGTTGCTATCTCTGTTGTAAGAGTGAGAAAAAATATACCTTTGAAAATTGCTTGTGCTATAAGTGTGTATGTTAAATCTGACTTTTAACGGTGGAGAGATAGCTTGCAAGATAGTCACACTCCTTTGTTAACATGAATTATGGCCTTTGAGTCCTTGGTTTTTATTTTCTTATTTGTAGTACTTGGGAATTGAGCCCAGAGGCATTCTACCTCCGAGTTATACTCCCAGCCCTATTTTATTTTTATTTTGAAACAGGGTCTCGCTAGGTTGATGAGAATCTCACTACTTGCTGAGGGTGGCCTTGAACCAGTGATCGCCCTGTCTCAGCCTCCCAAGTACTGGGATTACAAGCGTGTGCCACCACACCTGGCTGAATTCTTGATTTTTAAATTGTGATTTTGCCAGGCATGCTTTTAATCCCAATACTCGGGAGGCTGAGACAAGAGGATCACAGGTTCGAGGACAGCCTCAGCAACCTAGTGAGGCCCTCTGCAATTTAGTGAGACCCTGTTACAAAATAAAACAAAAGTAGAGCTGGGGGTGAAACTCAAGGGTAGAATGCCCCTGGGTTCTGTCCCCAGTACCACAAGATAGATAGATAGATAGATAGATAGATAGATAGATAGATAGATAGATAGATAGATATTTCGATGTATTGGGTTTTCGTCAAGCAGTTTACCAATTTTCAGGCTATGACTTCTTTTTACTGGAATGACTAAATGTGTTCCTTTTGATACTCCAGGAAATGGAACCAGTATCATGGTCTTCCTTGCTGTAGGGTCCCCAGCGACTAAGACCCCAGAGATGCAGCAGCAATTCTATTAGTTTGGTTAGCATGTGGATTCCCAGCAGCTTCTTCTGTCTCTGTATTTTATGGAGTTGTGTATGGAGTAACTTTTCATGATGACCATATAGGGTAATATGATTTAAAACAAAAGAACTGAAAAACTTGTTTATTTCATTCCTTCTGCTAACTTTTACCTTTGTTGAAACTTTCTTTCTCCTATGCCCATCACCCTCTGGGCTTACCTGCTTGGGCTTAAGTCCTAAAGCTTAGCAACAACTAGCCCTGTTGCCTCTGTGGCTACAGAACTCACTCCCGAACTGTTAATTTGGGCTATTTCAGTCTGGTTTAAAGGGATGCTATTGCTAAATGTCATGTTTTTTCCTGAGTCATATTGTGAAGTTCAATCTTTTGGACAAAATACCTGGGCAAATAACAACATAAGTGCAAAGTATAGCCTGGTGTGGTAGTGCATGCCTAATCCTAGTACTTGGAAGGCTGAGACAGGAAGATGGAAGGCTCTGAGCTAGCCTTAGCAATTTAGTGAGGTCCCCAGCAACTTCATAAGACCTTGTCTCAAAAAAAATAGCATTACCTTGTAAATTAATAATAAACACAATGCTCACTCCCTGAGCCCCACTGGTTAACATAGCCAGAATGGAGAAGGGTATCATTTCTTTGTTCTTTCTGTTACGATTTTACTTGAAATAAATTATCAGATCAGACACAGTGTTTATATAGAAGTTTCAAAAATATGTTACAAATTGACCTGAAACAATTTGGTTACCCACTGTTACTCCATTCTCTTTTGGTGGATACCATTAATCTCCAGTAATATAAGAGCAATAGGTTTCTATTAATATCCAGTAGTAAGAACAATAGGTTTCTGTCTCACAGCCAGTATATAACAGTGAAAGCAATTCAAAGCAAATTCTGCCATGTAATAATTCATTAGTAATCAGGCACAAAAAATATGGTCCAGTCTGTATGCCCAGAGACATTGCAGCCAATTTTTTTTTCTAATCTACCATCTTGTGTGAAAGGGCGAGAGATGTGCCAATATTTTAGCAGTTGGATTTTGCTTACCTTCCAAAAAAAAACCCATATCCAAACCCTCTGTTTAGTGTCTGGACATAAGGTTGGTTGGAATTCCTGAGCCTTAGGTGTCATCCCAAAGGTTGAAGAATATTGGGCCAACCAGAGGCTTATATCCAACTTGTGCAAGAATGGCATGACATAACATTTCTATTGCTCACTAAATAATCACTAGAATTTTTTTGTTGTTGTTGTTCAATCCCTGGCAATTGATTCTCGGGACATTTTACTTCCAAGCTACACCCCCAGCCTTTAATTTTTTTAGCTTTTTATTGGTGCATTGTAATTATTCATTATAGTGAGATTAATAGTGATAAAAACATACATCACATATCACTTCTTTTTTTTGTGGTACTGGGCATTGAATCCAAGGTAATTTTACCTGTGAGCTACACCCCCAGCCTATTTTTTATTCTTTATTTTGAGACAAAGTCTCAATAAGTCGAGGAGGGCATCACAAAGTAGCTGAGGCTGGCCGCAATCCTGTGGTCCTCCTGTCTCAGCCTCCCAAGCACTGACATTATAAGTGTGTGCCACCACACCTGGCCTATCACTTCCTTTTTTAAAATTTTTGAAATAGGGCCTTGCTAAGTTGCTGAGGCTGTCCTTGAACCTGTGATCTTCCTGTGTCAGCTCCCCAAGTACTGGGATTACAGGCATGTACCACTGTGCCCAGCTGTTTGAATAATATTTCTAATTGATCCTACCTCTCTTGAACACCAAACACTTTCCCCAATGAAATATCAGTTTTAGTATCAATTGTCCTAATGAACAAACCATCAGAAGTATGTCATAGCTGAAGCATTTGAGTATAGCTTTTTGTTTTTATTTTTAAAAACTAAAGTATATTGTACATGTGCTAAACTTCACTCCTTTTAGGGTTCAGTTCCCCAAGTTTTTTTGTTTTGTTTTTTTTTGTACTGGGGATTAAACCCAGGGCCTAGTGCATACTAGGCAAGCATTCTACCCCTGATCCACACCCCCAACCCCTTTAAAACATTTTTATTTGTGGAACTGGGGATGGAACCCAAGAGTATTCCACATTCGAGCCACATCCTCAGCCCTATTTTATTTTTTTATTTTGAAACAGGGTTTTGCTAAGTTATTGAGGCTGGCCTCAAATCTGCGATCCTCCTGTCTCAGCCTCCCAAATACTTGGGATTACAGGTGTGTGCCATCACTCCCAGCTCAAGATTTTATTATTTATTTACGAAGTTGCCAGGCTGGCCCTGAACTTACATTCCCACTTCCCCATCTTTCTGAGTAGCTGGATTTAAATGAGTATGTCATACCTGGCCAGTTCCATGAATTCTGATAAATGCATACAGTTGTATATATACCATAATCAGGATGGGGAATACTTCTATCACCTCCAAAATTATCCTATGCCTTGATTGTGAGCTTTTCTTAAAAAAAAAAAAAGCTCCTTTTAAAAGCTGGGCGTGGTGGCACACGCTTATAATCCTAGCATTTGGGAGACTGAGACCGGAGGATCTGGGTTCGTGGCCAGCCTCAGCTACCTAGTGAGACACTCCACAACTTAGTGAGACCCTGTTTCAAAATAAAGAATAAAAAATAGGGCTGAGGGTATAGCTCAGAGGTAGAATGCCCCTGAGTTCAATCCCCAGTACCGCAAAAAAAAAAAAAAAGCTCCTTTTTTGAGATATAATCAACATAGAATTCATCCTTTCAAATTATAACATACAGTGGCTTTTGGTATACTACATTATTAATTTTAAAGTTTGTGATACATATATATATATATATATATATATATACATACATACATACATACACATACATATATATGTATATCTATTGCCATTTTAAGCATGTTTAAGCATGAAATTCAGTGGTATTAGTTCCATTCACAACATCGTGCAATCATCACCACTATTTCCAATATTTTCTCACCACCCCAAATAGAAGTTCTGTGCCCATTATGCATTAAACAATAACTTCCAATTTCTCCCTTCTCTAGTCTCTGTTCTACTCATTGTCTCTATGAATGTGCCTGTTGTAGTGGAAGCACACAGTATACGTCCTTTCTATGTCTTCACATGTTTCACTTAGCAAAGAGTTTTCAAGGATTTAGCATGTATGGGAACTTTATTCCTTTTTAAGGCTGAATAATATTCCATTGTATGAATATACTATTTTTTTTTGCAGTACTAGGGGTTGAACTCAGGGGCATTCTACCTCCGAGCTCTACCCCCAGCCCTATTTTTTTTTATTCTTTATTTTGAAACCAAGTCTCACTAAGTTGCGGAGTGCCTCACTAGGTAGCTGAGGCTGGCCGCGAACCCGGATCCTCTGGTCTCAGCCTTCCGAATGCTGGGATTACAAGCGTGCGCCACCACACCCGGCTACTTGTGTTGTTTTCACAATGTTACAATGAATATAGGCATACAAATAGATGTCTGAATTCATGCTTTTGGTTCTTTTGGGTATATACCTAGGAGTAGGATTGCTAGATCATGTTGTAGTTCTATATTTTGCTTTTTTTAGGAACTACCAAATGCTTTTCCACAACAACTGAGCCATTTTAGATTCTCACTCATAATGTAAGAGGGTTCCAATTTCTCCACATCCACACCAGCACTTCTTATTTTATATTTTTAAAATTATAGCTATTCTAGTAGGTATGAAGTAGCATCTCATTGTGGTTTTGTTTTGCATTTCCCTAGTGACACATGATTCTGAGCATCTTTTCACGTTATTCTTGGGTATTTGCTTATCGTCTATTTCAAGCCCTTTGTACATTTTTTAAAACTGGGTTTTTTTTTTTTCTTTTCCTTGTTGAGTTGTAGTAGTTCTTGATTGCAGGCTTTGATTAGAGACTTCATTTTGCTTACTAACCATCCCTGGAGTGTGTATTCTCAATTAGCGTTCTTCAGATGTTGACAGTAGTGGGCTAGTAAATGTTTAAAGCCCCAATTTGTAATATTTGCCAATTTCCATGGCTGATTTTAAGCTACCAGTTTTTAATTACACTTCACCTACACCCAATAAAATTATCCCCCCAATAAAAGTAAAAATAGCTGTCACTGAGCACATCTTATGTTAGACATGTTCCAAGTGTTTCATAGACATTACCAATAAGCAAAGAAGGAAACCTAGAAAAAATTAGTAGTACGGGAGGGCCTTGAAGCCAGATTCCAGAGCCCATGCATTTGACCTGTGTACCACAGTCTTTTGTCCCATCAAGGGGATTTATTTACTGAGCACTAACTACCATTAACAGGGTGAGTTACTTTCTTCTAACCTCAGCCACCTTTCTACATTACTTTGTATCCCCTAGCCTCTCTAAAACCTATTTGTTCAAATTGGAAATAAAATTTCAAGCTGTGATGTACTACCTATCAACAAACTGAAAAGGGTTAAAAATATCCTTTTCCTGGTTGCCAAAAAAAAAAAAAGAAAAAAGAAAGTAAGAACAATTTTAGCAAGTCAGAAATAGCAGAAATAGAAAGTAAAAATTCTCCATCTCATCTGCCAGAGATAATCGTTATTAACAACTAGCATTTATTCTTTCAGGGCTTTTTTTTTTACACATTATTTTCTTTTTATAATAATTGGTCATTGTAATCATACATCTTTGTTAGGTACAAGCTGATAAAGGAATATATGCACACATTTCTCATTTAACCCCTTCCCCAATTCCCACCCCACTCCCTCACCCTTCCTCCTTCTCAAGTTCAGTTTCAGTGATTGACCTTGATATATTTGTGAAAGTACATCATGTGCATTAGGGTGTCCCCCCACCCCGCCCATCACCTTCAGTTAAGTCAACTTCTTTGCTTAACTAGGGTTTCTCCTTTTTCATATGGAGACCCTCTTATGCCCCATCTTCTCCCTAGCATCCACATATTAGGGAGAACATATACTTCCTTACTCTTTGTGACTGGCTAATCTCGCTTAACATAATGTTTTCCAGTTGCATCCATTTCCCTGCAAATAACATGATTTTGTTCTTCTTTATGGCTGAGTAAAATTCCATTGTGTACATATCCCATAGTTTTGTAATCCATTCATCTGTCGATGGACATCTTGGCTGGTTTCATAGTTTGGCTATTGTGAATTGTGCAGCTATAAACATAGATACACATGTGTTGGTCTAATAGTTTGGTTTCCATTCTTTTGAGTAGATACCCAGAAGTGGTATTGCTGGGTCGTATGGTAGGTTCATTCCCATTCATCTGAGGATCCTCTATACTGTTTTCCGAAGTAGTTGCACTAGTCTGCAATCCCACCAACAATGAATTAGGGTTCCCACTTCTCCACACCTTGCCAGCATTTGTTGTTGTCCGTGTTTTTTATGATTGCCATTCTGATTGGAGTTAGGTGAAATCTCAAGGCAGTTTTGATTTGCATCTCTCTGATTGCTAATGATGTTGAACATTTCCTCATACATTTATTGGCCATTTGTATTTCTTCTTTTGTGAAGTGTCTATTTAGATCCTTTGCCCATTTTTTGAATGGGTTATTTGTGTTCTTGACTGTGATTTTCTTGAGTTCTTTGTATATCCTAGATATTAGACCTCTATCTGTAGAGTAACTGGCAAAAATCTTCTCCCATTCTGTAGGCTCTCTGTTGAGGTTCTTGATAGTTTCCTTTGCTGTGCAGAAGCTCTTCAGTTTAATGCAATCCCATGTATTGATCTTCCTTTGAGTTGCTTGTGCTTTTGGGGTCTTGTTGAGAAAGTTTTGACCTGTGCCTATGTGTTGAAGTGTTGGTTCAATGCCCTCTTCAAGTAGCTGCAAGGTTTCTGGCCTAACTTCCAGGTCTTTGATCCACCTTGAGTTGACTCTTGTGCAGGGTGAGAAAGTGGGGTTTATTTCCAGTTTCCTGCATATGGTTAACCAGTTTTGCCAGCACCATTTGTTAAAGAGGCTATCTCTTTTCCAGTGTATATTTTTGGCTCCTTTGTCAAAAATCAATTGACTGTAAGCACGTGGGTCTGTTTCTGAAACTTCCATTCTGCTCCATTGGTCTATGTATCTGTTTTTGTGCCAATACCATGCTGTTTTTATTACTGTGGCTTTATAGTAGAGTTTGAAGTCAGGTATTGTGATACCTCCTGCATGGTTCTTATTGCTAAGGACTATTTTGGCTATCCTGGGCTTTTTGTTTTTCCAGATGAATTTAAGGACTGATTTTTCTATGTCTGTCAGGAGCGTCCTTGGCAATTTCATGGGTATTGCATTGAATCTGTAGATCAGTTTTGGGAGGATGGCCATTTTGATGATATTTATTCTGCCTATCCAAGAGGATGGTAGATCCTTCCATCTTCTAAGATCTTCATTGATTTCTTTCTTCAGCTTTTTGTAGTTTTCCTTATAGAGGTCTTTTGCCTCCTTGGTCAGGTTTATCCGTAAGTATTTTATTTTTCAAGGTGCTATCTATTGGGAGTGGAATTGTTTTCTGGATTTCTTTTTCAGTGGATTTATGGTTAGCATACAGGAAAGCTTCTGATTTTTTAAGATTGATTTTATATCCAGACACTTTGCTGAATTTGTTGATCAGTTGTATAAGTTTTTTGGTGGACTTTGTTGGGTCTTCTAAGTATAGTATCATATCATCTGCAAAAAGGGATAGTTTTAATTCTTCTTTCCCTATTTTTACCCCTTTGATTTCCATTTTCTTTCTAGCCTCCGTATATAAAAGAATACATGCATACGAGAGAAAACCACAACCCTTGACTTTCTGAGACTGGCTGATCTCATGTAGCATAATATTTTCTAGTTCATCCATTTTCCTGCACATGACATCATTTTGTTCTCCTTTATGACGAAGTAAAATCCACCATGTGTAATATATACCCTATACATTCGGATCTGTCAGTTTCAATGATTGTCAATTGTTTTGTCCTTTGGACTCTGCCAGGTGTGGCATTTATTATTGTTGCAACAGAGAATTGATAGGGGAAAAGGTTATCTGGGGGAAGGATTAGCCAAGAAGTAGTAGACATATGCACCACCATTATTAGCTGGCTGTCAGAATAACATGCTTTATTGTCTGGTATGCATCACTCCTGGGAATGAAATCATCGAAGAATGATAAGCTCTCAACTGCCATCTGTTAGTTTGTGATGCTGTTTTCCTTGTTCTAGTTAACACTGAACACTGACCTCACATGGCACTTGGTGAAATTTAGAGAAAGATAAGATGATCATAGAGTATATAGCAAGAGAGATAAACTAAGGGCCAGTGATGCCACTTTATCAGGATTTGTCTGTCTTATGCTCTTTTCTTCTTTCTTTTATCTCTGGGAGTAGGAAGCATGGTATTTTGCCACTGGATTACAACATATTTAGAATCCTTTACTAGTTTGAAGAAGTTGATTTAATAGGAATATAGGGGGATGGTGGCTAAGATTTCAGGGCTAGGGCCAAGTGTTAGCTTTTATTTTAAGAAGATAATTTTGTTAAGAAAGTTTTCTTTTAATTAAGAAGGTTGGGCTGGGGCTCTATAGCTCAGTAATAGGACACTTGCCTAGTATGCATGAGGCCTGGGGTTTCATCCTTAGCACCTCAAAAAAAAAAAGATAAGATTGTGAGTGTTTGAAGCTCATGAATAGATAAATTACATGCTAAACATCAGACTTTGTTATAGTTTGGGTTTGGAATGCCCCCCAAAATCTCATGTGTTAAAGGCATGATCCCATTGCAGGAAGGATCAGAAGTGGGGCATATCTGGAGGAGGTGGGCCATTGGGAGTGTTGCCTTGGGGACTGTATACGTCCCTAGTTCCCTCCTCTTGCTTTCTCTGCTTCTAGCCACCATGATTGAGATCGGCTTCCCTCCACCATGCCTTGCCACTGCTGTTTCTGCCTTGGAGCTGGCTAATTAAGAAATGACCTCTGAAACCGTGAGCCTCAATAAACCTTTCTTCCTCTAAGTTGTGATTGTCAAGTATTTTGGTCACATCAATGAGAAAATTGACTAAAACAGGCTTGTGATATATAAACAGACTTGGTCCATATCCCCTTCTAAGATCAACCCTTCTATGCCAACTGTGCCAGAGACCCTGCCTTCCTGGCTCGGGTTGATTAGACTAAGAGTAGGCTAACTGTCCCTTTGATAGCCCATCTATCTCTTAGAAAGCAACATGGGCTTGACATTTGTATTTCTTTTCTAGGGAATGATGATGATGATGATGATGATGATGATGATGATGATGATTTGTGGTACTGGGGGTGGAACCCCCAGTGGCATTCTACCCCTGAGCTACACCACCAGACTTATTTTATTTTTAATTTGAAACAGGGTCTCACTAAGTTGTGGATGGCCTCACTAAGTAGCTGAGGCTGGCTGTGAACCTGCGATCCTCCTATCTCAGCCTCCCAAGTACTGGGATTACAAGTGTGTGCCACCATACCTGGCTCTAAGAAATTAGAATTGGGAATCTGAGAGGCTAAATAAGGCAGTTTGCAACAGGGACAAGAGCCAAAGATAGTGGGAAGGCAAGGAGTCATGATGGGCCATATCCAAGTGAGTGCTATGAGGGGACAGAATTAGGAGTGAAGAGAAGGAGCAGAGAAGGGAGAAATAGAGATGTCTGGAGAGATTGAGGAGCTGTTACCCACAGCCACCATGAGCGCAGAACCCCCTTACCATTCTGAGGCCTAGCTTTATCCTGCATTAACATTCTCATGGGATACCCAGATTCTCACCACAAACTTCTGTTTTCTTGAGCCAGTTTGAATGGGACTCCATTTTCTCAGAATAATAATAGAGCAGATGTAGACCCCTACCTTAACCACCCTACCTTTAACCATTACAGACTTCTGGGTTGAGACACCAACAGTCAGTTAACATTTAAGGTTAACATTAAGTGCTGAAGACTCTTATAGGTATTGTAGGGAAGAGTGGAAAAACACAGACACCTGATTATTTCTCTCATGCTTGGTGCTGACGCGGTGGCAAATGGTGCGAATGAAAAGAGGCAGGGATCCTGACTGTTCATTTATCACCTCGTAGCTCTCAGCCAACAGGGGGCCTTCTTTATCCCATTTTACCTCAGTCCAGTGTTTGCCTTTCATTTATTCCTCTTCCCAGTCAAGTCTGGATTATTCATGTATTAGAGGAAAGCACTAATGTGAATAATAGAAGACTGCCCCACCTTGGCTTCTCTACCCTACCAAAGCCACTGAGTCCCAGGGATGGAGACAACTAGCAGGAGAGGTAAGGAGGCGGAAACAAGTTGGGGTGGGGCCCAGAGATCAACATTGTTTCTTCTTCCATTTCTATTCCTTCCTAATGTGCCCCTGTTTGAGTTTCTTTTATGGTGCCTGTAAGATATTTCTGCACAGGCAATGCCAATTTGTCTGATTAAAGTGAAAATACAAAGCCGGGTGCAGTGGTGCATGCCTATAAACCCAGTCATTGGGAGGTGGAGACAGGAGGAACACAGGTTTGAGGCCAGCGTCAGGAACCCTGTTTCAAAAAAAAAAAAAAAAAAAAAAAAAAAAAAAAAAAAAAAAAAAAAAAAAAAAAAAAAAAA
>PVLC010001770.1:0-39821 GCA_004027655.1 Graphiurus murinus | reverse complement strand
CAAACCTTACTCTTGGCAGAAGTTTTCACCTTTTTTCTCCCCTCCAGATTTTCATCTGACACAACAGCCCATTGAGAGGTAGGGTAATTCACCACCCAGCTTTATGCTATTTATAGTATTGTAGTCCAGATTAGAAAATCTTGATCATCCAGACTGTACATGCTATGATTTGGATATGGAATATCCCCTAGAAGATCTCATGTGTTGGCAGTGCAGCAAGGTTCAGAGGTGGGGCATGGCTATAAGAGGTAGACTACTGGAGGTGTAGCCTTGAGGACTGTATCTGTTCCTGGCTGCTTTCTGTCTGTCTCTCCTCCTGGCATCTATGAGTTAAGGAACTTGCCTCAGCCACACCGTGCCACCATGAAGTCTCTCTTGGAGTTGGCCAACTATGGACTGATCCTCTGAAACCGTGGACCTAAATAAACCTTTTCTCCTATGTTGTTCTTTTGAACCCAGGGGCATTCTACCTCTGAGCTATACCCCCAGCCCTATTTTTATTTATTTTTTATTTTGAAATAGGGCCTCACTAGGTTGCTGAGAGCCTCACTAAGTAGCTGAGGTTGGCTTTGAACCTGTGATCCTCTGGTCTCAGCCTCCCAAGTACTGGGATTACAAGCATATGCCACCACGCCTGACTCCTACATTGTTCTTATCGGATATTTTGGTCACAGTGATAGAAAAGCTAACTAGTACTGTAGGGTTCTTGCTGGCAGGATCTATGCCTTACATTTCTATGTTTGCCTAGAACCCCAGCATGAACAACCTGATACCATCCTGTTCAATAGCTGCAATTTTTACATTTTCGTTTTATACTTTAGTAGCAATGCAAGCATTAGGTATTCTTATTCCTATTTTTAAAGATGAGAAAACAGAGGCCTAAGGGGTATATAAAAAAAAAACCCGTCTTCTTTAAAAATACACCTACCCCACTCCACTCCTTGCCCCCAGAACACTCACCAACTTTGACCACAGTCATATAGCTATCTTATTGGTAGCAGATCTTTGCAAACATTAGCTGGCCCACGTGGCTATGACCCTGACACAGTTGGTTGCCTTCCTGCAGGGAACTAGATCCCATCCATGCCTCCCACGAGTTGGCCTTACTTCAGAGTTTTCTTGAAGAGTTTCAAGGCAACCAAGTCATCCTGTTCTAAATATTTTTCTGGGATTGAGGTGAAGGCAGCAGCATGATCCTCTCTTAAATGGGTCAGAGGAGGACTCCCAGGGCTCATGGAAAGGTCAAGCCTCTCCATGCTCACTGCATTCTCTCTCCTTCCGGCTTGTGTCACGGGTGGAATTCTGGCCTGGGGAGTGTATCTTGGGAAGTGGGGAGGCTACAAACCTGACCTTTGGAATTAGACAGTTATGGGGACAAGGCCTGGCTTTTCACTTGCTTATTACTTGTATGACCTTGGACATGTTATAAAACCTTTCTGTAGCTTAGTTTCCTCATATATAAATGGGATGTATAACACAACTTATTGATAGGATTGCTATGGGGAATACCTACAACAACACATGTAAGAATTCCACTGTCGTGCTGGGCCCATAGTAAATACTCAATAAGAATAGTTGCTACTGCTATCATTGTTCTTATTGACAACAGTCTGAAACTAATCAAGAGTGGAGAGTAAGGGGAGTGGTGGGGGTGGAAATGGTCAAAGTATGTTATATGCACATATGAATATGCCACAATGGGACCCATTATTCTATATAATTAATATGCATTAATAAAAATTAAATTATAGTAATCCCTCCATTATCTGCAGATTTGCTTTCCATAGTTTGTTACTTCTATTCAACTGTGGTCTAAAAATATTAAGTAGAAAATCCTCCAAATAAATAACTCATGAATTTTAAATCATGCTCTGTTCTGAGTTGTGTGATGAAATTGCATGCTGTCCTGTTCCATCCTGCTCAGGGCCTGAATCACCCCACTCTCCAGTGTATCCACACTGTATATGCTATCTGCTTGTTAGGCATTTACCAGCCACCTCAGTTATCAAATTGGATGTAGCAGTATTTGTGTGTGTGTGTGTGTGTGTGTGTGTGTGTGTGTGTGTGTGTGTGAGAGAGAGAGAGAGAGAGAGAGAGCAAGCGCGAGCGAGCACGAGAGCACATTTGCATAACTTTCATTCTAATATATTATTACAGTTGTTCTACTTTGTTATTAGTTACTCTTGATCTTTTACTGCACATAATTTATAAATTGAACTTTATCATAGTATGTATGTATAGGAAAACAATAGTTTATATAGAATTTGACACTACTTGCCATTTCAGACCTCCACTGGGGCCTTGGAATGTATTCCCTGTGGATAAGGGGGGTCGCTACTGTAATGTGTAGTACCAGTAAGTACCAATAGAGTTGAGAGAGGAAGGATAAATTTAAGTAGGTTATGCAAGGAACATCTGGAGGAAGTAGAAGAAGTGGAATGAAATACACCAGACAGAGCAAATATGAAAGTGGGATGCTGAATTGAACTGGAGTAGGGACTACAGGCATGTGTCACTGTGCCCTGCTGATGTTCCCATTTTCTAATTCCATGCAAAAACTGTGTGCTATCACCATATTCTTTTGGGTTCCTGTTTCACCTTCTTGATACGATTTGGAAATTGCCTACTTTTCAAGAGCAATATAGCTACAGTGGTTCTTTTATTGACTGCACTTTCTTTGTTCCCAACTTCTAGGTATGTTTGCAAGTAGGGCTGCCACGAATGGTTATGCACTGCACAACCCTAGGAGAGGGTGCCATTCACATAGACTATAATTGAATGGCGCCACTAGGGTTGTGCAGTGCATGCAACATGCACAACTCTACTCGGCAGCCCTATCATAATGTAACATCAATGCTTCCTTCATCAAGGGTGGGGTTTTGGGAGAAGTAGAGGGTGGCAGTTTGGAATTGTTTTCAGGGACTTAGTAAGGGGGCTGAATCAGTGAGCTGCTGCTGTGACCAGGAAAGGACGAAGTACAGTTCTGTTTTGGGGAGGATTATCCTCCTGTAGAGACAACCACTGTATGGGAGAACTACTTACTTTTAGTGAGAAGTAAGACTTATTGGGGGTCAAATGATAAATGATGGATGGGGTGACTTGAATGTCAGGTTAAGGAGTTTGAATTTTATTCTTCAAGTAATAAGAAGCTTTCCAAAGTTTGTTGGTCTTTTTTAACAGCTTTACTGAGATATAATTAATATACTATATAATTTACTCATTTGAAATATATAATTAATGTTTTTTAATATATTCACAGGTGTGTACTGCCATCATCATATTCAAATTTAGAACATTTTTATTACCCTGGAAAGAACTTGTATATCATTTATCTATCATCCTCACTACCTCCCCTTCCTCCACCCCGATCCCTAAGCAATGAGATCTGTAGATTTACCTGTCTGGAAATTTAATATAAATGGAGTCATATTATATGGCATTTCTGAGTAGCACTTTTCAATTATTATAATTATTTTATACTGTCTTAATGTTAATATTAATGTTTTAATGTTTATAGTAGCATGGATCAATACTTTACTCCTTTTAGCAGTCAAATAATGTCCCATATATATATATAGCACAATTTGTATATACATTTGTCCATTGATGAGACTTTTAATTAGCTTTTATTTTGCTGTGACTGAAATACCCAACAGATACAACTTAGAGGAGGAAAGGCTTATTTGGGCTCACAGTTTCAAAGGTTCTGTCCATGATCACCTGGCTCCAAGGCCAAAACCGAGGTGTCAAGGTGCATGGTGGAGAAAAGCCGCTCTCAGCTCATGGTGGTTACAAGCAGAGAGGACAAATAGAGGGGGGCAGGGATATATATAGTCCCCAAGGCCATGCCCCTGGGGACCCACCTCCTCCATCCTTGCCCCACCTCTGCACCTTGCGGCATTCGGGACATGCCTTTACCCATGAACTTCCGAGGGGGGTGGGCATTTTAAACCCAAATCATAACAGTGAGAGTTTGAGTTATTTCTACCTTTTCACTATTATACATAATGTCCTATGAACATCTGTGTATAGGTTTTTGGGTAGACATAGATTTGATTTTTCATTTCTCCTGGATAAAGAAATGGAATTATTATATTGTATGATAACTCTATTTAACCTCTGGGGAACTGCCAGACTAATTCCCAAAGCGGCAACACTATTTTACATCCCCAGAAGCAGTGTAGGAGGGTTCCAATTTCTCCATATCCTTATGAACACTTGAAATTATCTTTTCAATTTTAGCCATTATAGTAGGTATGAAGCGTTATCTCATTGTGGATTTGATTTGCATTTCCCTCATGACTAATGATGTTGAACATCTATTCATGTTCTTATCGACCATTTATATATTTTCTTTGGAGAAATGTCTATTCAAATCCTCAGCCCAAGCCGGGCGTGGTGGCGCACGCTTGTAATCCCAGTACTTGGGAGGCTGAGACCGGAGGATCCGGGTTCGCGGCCAGCCTCAGCTACCTAGTGAGGCACTCCACAACTTACTGAGACCCTGTTTCAAAATAAAGAATAAAAAAAATAGGGCTGGGGGTGTA
This sequence comes from Graphiurus murinus, assembly GCA_004027655.1. NCBI lineage: Eukaryota > Metazoa > Chordata > Mammalia > Rodentia > Gliridae > Graphiurus > Graphiurus murinus. The sequence continues at coordinate 35,274 of PVLC010001770.1, read as the reverse complement.
GCTCGGAGGTAGAATGCCCCTGAGTTCAATCCCCAGTACCGCAAAACAAAAAACAAAAAACAAAAAAACAACAAATCCTCAGCCCACTTTTTAATTGGGTTATATATCGTTATGTTGTTGAATTTCGAGACCTATCTGTGTATTCTTTCTACTAGATCATTATCAGCTGTATGATTTGCAAAATTATTTCTCCCATTCTTTCAGTTATCTTTTTACTTTTTAAAATAGTGTCCTTTAAAGCACAATAGATTTTATTTTTTTTTCCTTTTGGTACTAGGTATTGAACCTAGGGACATTCTACCTCCAAGTTATACCCCCAGCACTTTTTACTTTTTATTTTGAAATAGGATCTTGCTAAAGTACCCCACATTGACCTCGAACCTGCTCTCCTGTCTCAGCATCCCAAGGACTGGGGTTACAGGCGTGCATCTAAAAAATTAATTTTGATGAAGTCCACTTTATATATATTTTCTTTTGTTGCTTTTTTATGTCATATCTTAGAGTCCATTGCCAAATCTGAGGTCATGAAGATATTTCCCTGTTTCGACAAATTTTAATGTTTTTGCTATTACATTTAGGTCTTTGATTTTCAGTTAACTTTTATCTATAATTGTAAGGTAGGGGTCCACCTTCATTCTTTTGCATGAAGATAACAGTTGTCCTAGTATCATTTGTTGAAGAAACTGTTCTTTCCACCACTGAATGGTCTTGGCACTCTTGTTGATAATTACTCATGAGGGCTTATTTCTGGATTCTCAATTCTGTTCCATTGGTCTATTTGTCTCTCCTTACGCTATATCACACTATCTTCATTACTGTTGCTCTGCTAAGTTTTAAGATCAGGTAGTGTGAATCCGCCTACTTGTTCTTATTCTTGATTGGATGACAGTACCTTTTTAAACTTTGTTTTTAAAAATGATTTTGATTTAAGCAAGAGTTGCAAAATACTACAGAGATTTCCTGTACACCTTCTACCTGGCATTCTTATGTTAACATCTTACATAATGATATTGTAGAATAATTTTCAACATTATTAATGTTGGCAAAGTACTTTTTTTTGGTAGTGGTACTAGGGATTGAACCCAGGGGCATTCTACCTCTGAGCTATACCCCTAGCCCTATTTTATTCTTTATTTTGAAACTGGGTCTCCCTAAGTTGTTGAGAGTCTCAGTAAGTTACTGAGGCTGACCTCGAGCCTACAGTCCTCCTGTGTCAACCTTCCAAGTACTGAACTTACAGGCATGCACCACCATGCCCAACTGGCATAGTACTATTAATTAAACTATAGACTTTGTTCAGGTACAGCAAGTCCTTCCACTCATATATTTTTCCTCTTCCAGCATCCAGTCCAGGCATCTACGTACGTTGCATGAAATTGTTCTGTCTTCTTAGTCTCCTCTAATCCTTGACTGTTCCTCAGTCTCTTCCATGACTTTCACAGTTTTGAAGAGTTCTGGTCAATTTATTTGTGGAATATCCCTACTTTTGGCTTATCTGATGTTTTATTCTTGATTAGACTGATATTATGTATGTAATTTGAACAGGATTATCATGAAAATGATGTGCTCTTCTCCATGCATCATAGCATGGGATGCACAAGAAGATGTCTCATTACTGAACTTGACCATTTGTTTAAGGTAGTATCTATCAGGTTTCAAGCATATTGTATGCAAAAATGATCATGATTTCATTACTAACTCTAGCATCTGTCAGTGGCTCTTGCCTGCAACAGCTTTTGTTGGAGTGTTTGCTCATCGGTGATTTTATGTTTCCTTTGTACCTTCTACCTTTCTCAGTTGTAATTTTCCTCTATGGAAGAGCTGCCTCTCCTCTTCCATTTTTTTGAGAAGTAGTAGATTTGGAGGAAGTTAAGAAAGGAAGATGATAAGTTCAGGTTTAGACATGCTAGATCCAAGGTGCCTGTGTGACATCCAGATGAAAATGTTCAGAAAGTATTCGGTGCCTAAATAGAAACAGCAGTTGAGGCTATTATACAGCAGATGAGCACTGTTACTCTTACCAAAGTAGAAATGTGGAAACAGAAGTGAAAACCAAGGTACAATGAGAGAGAAAACTAGCAAGGCCTCTGAGGGCCACATTGTTGAGGGCCTTGATTACCCTGCAAAGGATTTTAGACCTCATTCATTAGCAATTTAAGATTTGTAAGGAGGGAAAGATTGATAATCAGATCCTAGTTCTCAGTTTACTATAACACTGTGTGCAGCTGTAACACTGTATGCAACAATAGAGAGCTAATATCCCAAATTAAATGAAATCCTGGAACCTAGTGATTCTCCAGGTCATTGGAGAAAAGAGAGTTGTTCCCTGGAGTTATTGGAGAAGACTTTGTGGGAGAAATATAACTTGTCATGAGCTTGGATGGAATTTGCAGTGTGAGGAGAATAGAAAGGATGTCCAACAAGGTTGATGCTAACAATAGCTCATACTTGTTTTATTCATTACTGCACTTCAGTTCTCAACTAATCATTCAATTTTCATATCTACTATATGAGATAGTACTATTTCCGTCCCCATTTGACAGGTAAGGAAACTGAGCCCAAGTGGTTAAATATTCTCTCCCCGTGGGCAGCTGGACAAGGGAAGCTGAGTAATATATCGGAATGTTGTTATACAAGCATAGAATTAGAACAAGTGAAGTTAAGTGAAGTGCAGGTCTAATATAAGCTGTTGTTGACATAGTTCACAGTAGGGGTGGATTTTCTCTTGAAATTAGAGTAATTATTGCTTTTATGTATCAAGTGCTAGCTATGTGCTGGGCATCACACCAAATCCTCTCCAAAACCTTATGAGACATAATTTCTGTTTTTAAGCCTATTTTATAGATGGAATTTCCTCCCATCTCTTGCTCACAGTGTTGGTTCGTGGCCTTAACCACATAGCATTGCTGCCTGTCCTGCTTCCATCTTAATAGGAATGGGCTTGTGAGTGGGACCAGAAAACTTGATATTTATGAGCTTAGGTATGGATACTGTTTGGGTATGGACACAACCAAATATCCATTTGTGGCTCCCCGTATCCCATACCTCTGTGGTTGGCCAACTTCATTCTTCAGGTGTAATTCAAACAGGTTACATCTAGTCTGTCAAGTTTGGGATTTTAAAGCTGAACCCTTGGTAGGCATTCTTTGTTTTATCTAAAGTCTTGAGGGAAGCTTCTTTATAAGCTCCTTATATTGGAAAAATGGTAAATTCTCAGAAAGAGGTAAACTGAGGGAGCTACTGGGAGTACTGGGAATGAGCATGTAACTGTGGGGTATGGGGAAGATTTCCTGGAGAAAGTGATGCTTAACTTTGTATTAGAAAGGTTGGTAAGAATTAACCACAAGAGGGAGAGGTGGGAAGACTATTCTGTAAGAGTGAATAGAATTAGCAACAGTCCACCTTGTTGTTAGAGATTTAATTTTTTTTATTTTTAATTTAATTAATTAATTGCAGTACTGGGGATTGAACCCAGGAGCATTCTACCTCCAAGCTACACCCCCAGCCCTAATTTTTTGGATTCTTTATTTTGAAACAGGGTCTCGTTAAGTTGCGGAGGGCCTCACTAAGTAGCTGAGGCTATCCTCGAACCTACAGTCCTGTCTCAGCCTCCCAAGGACTGGGATTACAAGTGTGCACCACCACGCCTGGCTCAGAGATTTAAATTTTTAAATTAGAACTGCGAAAATATTAGATAAACTTTGGGTGGCTCTTTTTCTTCTCTCTCTCTCCCTCCCTTCCTTCCCTCCTCTTTTTTTTTTTTTTTTTTTTTTTGGTATTGTACTAGGGATTGAACCCAAAGGCATTCTACCTCTGAGCTATACCCCCAGCCCTTTGTTATTTTTTGAAACAGGGCCTTGCTAGGTTACTGAAAGTCTCACTAAGTTGCTGAGGTTGTCTTCGAAACTCAATCCTCCTGTCTCAGACTCTCAAGGACTGGGATTATGGGTGTGCACTACCACACCTGGCGGGTGCCTTTTTTTTTTATAACCCCATGGTTGTAAAAGATTTTCAGAGTATGATATCAGAGAAGTCATAAAGGAAATGACAAATACATCTGATTATATAAAGATAAAAAACCTTCTATACATCAGAAAAACTACCATAAGCAGAACTGAGACAATGATAGCCTGGGAAAAATGTTTGCAATAAATGTCATGCAGTCTGTCTTAAATGTTATCAATGTATAAATAGCTTTTACAACTCAGTAAAATATGAACACACCAGTTGAAAAATAGAGTGCACAGATGGTCACATCCCAAAAGAAGAAATATGGCTAGCCAATAAACACATTAGAAAATAGTTTAATGTTTCTGATAATCTGAGACATGCAAATGAAAACAATAAATTTTGTGTGTGTGTGTGTGTGTGTGTGTATGTGTGTGTGTTTTGCCTTGAAGTGATAATTACCTGTTGGTCAGGATGCAGCAGAAAACACATTCTCATGTTCATGGAGGGTATACCAACTCAAGTAACTTTCAGGGAGGACAGTTTAGCATGATGGGGCCAAAAGTCTTAAATAATATGTCTCCTTGGTTTCCAAATATTTGAAGAAAATAATTGTGTCTGTACTTAGCATGTATGTATTTCCTTTTGTCATAATTCCCTAAACAATATAATATAAGAACCATTTACAAAGCATTCATAATATATTAGGTTTTATAAGGGATCTGGAAATTATTGAAATTGGGAGGATGTGTTTAGGTGATATGTAAATACTGTGCCATTTTATATAAGGGATTTAAGCATCTCTAGGTTTTGGTATTTGCAGATATCTTGGAAATCACACCCTATAAATACCAGCGGATAACAGTATACTCTTTAAAGACCTAGAGAGTCTCCATTTATGAATGTGGACTGAAGAAATCATAAAGGATCTGAAAATGTAGATCTAACTTACATGTTCAACAGGATGATATTTGTTAAGTGAAATGTCACATATTCATATAATTAAATAAAATGAAGCCATCATAAATGAGATTGTAGAAGCCCATTGATCACCGTAAAGTATGTTCAGGACACAGTTGAACACAATATATAAGGCTGCCGTGCTAAGAAGATGGGTGGAGCCTGGGGCCAAGAAGCCGTTGTCTGCCATGCTTGGGAACTTGAGCTTTTTCTGTGGGTATTGGCACACTACAGAAGGAGTTAAAATGGCAGATAAGTGTGTCATTGTAGATGATCGTTGTAGCAGTTTGCCTGGAGGTGGGAGACCAGTGACAACATTGTTGTGTGTGTCTGGCAAGAGATGATGAAGTCCCAAAGGTATGAGCATTAGTGAACAAAGCCTTAGAATGAACTCTGGGCAGCCAGAGGAGGTTCATCTTCCCTGTGGTGGGCAATGGTCATCAGTATTTCTCCTTAGGAGTCCCCAGTTGGCTGGGTGCTCTCATAGGTGGTGGAGTCAGAAGAACTGGAGCTGAAGGGCGAGGCCTGCAGAGATTGTGTACTAGGCCAAACACTCCTTTCTTGTACCTCCCACTGCTTCCTTTTTTATTTAGTTACTCCATGCCTCTTTGTTGCTTAACCTGGCTAGCCCCTCATTTGGGATAGTTTGTAGTGACCGGACCCTCTTCCCAATTATATTTCTCTTAGTACTAGCACTTCGTCCTGTGAGCAGAAGCTATCTTCTTCAGGTGCTGTGAAAATGGTGGTTTGTTGGATCTGACGTTGGGGTAGTGTAGGAGTGGATGGAAAACTGAACAATGATCATAGTGAACTTGGGGTTACTATGACTGAGTAACAGGATGAACAGGACAAGTGACAGCTGAGAGGTTGGGTGGGGGAGGTCAAAACCTAGAACAAGAGCGATTCTGAGGTAGAGGATGAGCTAAAACAGTGGCTGGTGCCTAGACTGGGTGCCTAAGAACTAGCTGATTTTACAGGTTCGATGTCATTATAACCTGGATCTTTTCTGGGGAAGCTAGGAGAATGTGGTTTTAAATGGAACTTGTGGATTTTTCTGGGAGAAAACAATAGCCAAGAAAGACCACAGTTTCATAAGGATTCAAGAGCTGCAAGTGCCCACCAAACCTGTGGATGAGACAGGTCAGAGCTCAAATGAACCTGTCTTTGTGGAATGCTGAACTCTGAAAGTCGTCTGTGTACACGTGACTGGCTACCCTGTTAGATTTGTGCTTTGGGATGTCTCACGGTGAAAGAGTAGATTTTTTTTTTTTGCGTTACTGGGGATTGAACTCAGGGGCATTCTACCTTCGAGCTATACCCCCAGCCGTATTTTTTTATTCTTTATTTTGAAACAGGTTCTCACCAAGTTATGGAGTGCCTCACTAGGTAGCTGAGGCTGGCCGTGAATCCGGATCCTCTGGTCTCAGCCTCTCAAATGCTGGGATTACAAGCATGCGCCACCAAACCTGGCTTAAGAGTATATCCTAAGAGCTATCTGGTGGCACAAGCATGAGACCATTGTGACTTCCTGTGTGTCATGTGATCCATGGGTAGGGCTAGAGTTTCCAGAAGATAAGCCCCTGTGAGGCCTAGTCTGCGAAGGTGGTGAGGTGTGAATGCATTGAAGTGCGAATTAAGATACCTGGGTATCATCAGAAAGTTTGTCAGAACTTTTCTCCCTCAGTTTCTCCATCTGTAAAATGGGCTTTAATAACATGGCCCTGCCAACCTTCCAGGCGGTGGGAAAATAGCAGTTCTCAGTAGCACTTCTGTCTAGGCTCCCTGCTTGTGCTTTTGCTTCAGGGAATGAGCTGGGCAGATTTTAGTGTGACTGTAAAATGCCAAGTCAGTGCTGGGGGAGGCTCAGCTTCTCATCTTCCTTGTTTGCACTTGGAAGTGGCCTCTCTTCCTACTCTGTGTGCAACTCAAGGTATAGTTTAGCTTTTTGTCTGCATGTCTAAAACACATGCTACAAAAATTTGGAGGTGGTTGGAAGCGAACAAAGGAATTGCCAGGCCAAGGCTGGGGGCCTTTGGGCCTTTAAATTAAAATGTTATCCTCACAAGTCTCCCTTGGTTAATAGTGATTATAGATGTGACCTCAGCATGACACAGCAGAGAGGTTCAGTGTCATCAATCTTCAAAGTTGCTAAAGGATATCATCATCTTACTGGAAATAGAATACGATGATTTGGGGGTTCTTTTTCCAATCTACTGTCTCTGATTTAAAAATTATTTTCTTCTAGTGATGGGAATACACAGACAGGCAAGATGGGAAAAGCTAAAGTGCTGATTAGAATGACTTCACCACATGAAAGGAACTGTTGGGAAACTTGTTTAGAAGCAAGACTAGATTAGTTGTCTCTAAAAAAGTTAGTTCTGTGATCAGTAAAGGGTAATGGGACAGACAACTGGGTGGGAGCTGGAGGCCTGTTTCCTCTAGCAACTTCCAGGACATAGGAAAGATCGGAACCAGCCAAATGGAATTAATAGGGAAATGGGCCTTCCCAAGGTGGCTGGGGCCCCTGAATCCTCTCTGTATACTATAGCTTCAGAGTGTAGCCTTTGATGGGCCTGGTGCTGGTAATTATGTGCAGCCTCCAACTTGGTCCCTTGCCTAAGGTGAGTAACTTTACTGCCGGATCAGGGGTAAAGAATACCAGCTTTATTTCTTTCTTGTGGGGGGGAGGTGGGCTGGGGAGTGGGGATACGTTGTTATTTGGATAATTGAAATTTCACGTCTACAGTCCTTGTCCAAAACCAGTTGGGTTAGATGTATTTCAGAAATCAAAATCTTTGGGGTTTGAAAGGCCCTAGAATATATAATACAGTATTTTACATATGCTCCTAGGGGAGTTTGAGCAATACCCTACAATCATTATATTATTGTTATTTTTATGGGAAATATATGAATATTCACAAGTGGAATGAATAAAATATAAACACCTCATCTCTGTTAGAAACATGTTTTGCTACCACATCAGCTTTGGAAAAAAAAAAACCAGATTTTCAGTTTTTAGAGCTTTTTGGATTTGGAGGTTGCCGATACAGGATTGTGGACCTGTAATTATCATTGGTTTTGTACTTTTATCAAACTGATCCATAGGGGAAAAAGCATGTTCTCTCTTGATGACTCTTCCCTTGGAGGGGTTCTTTGATGAGGTATTGTTCAGGTGATGGATTCCTGGTCCTGTTCTTTTTAAGACCCTTTCTATTTTTCATTCTTCTTTCTCTTCCTCTTGTCAGGGATTCCACTGCCAAGCAGGTTTCTTTCCTTACAGTCATTTTCCTTACAGTACCCTGTGCTTCTAAATGTAGACTCTGAGAGAACTGAAGAACCAAATGCTGAGAATATACACATGACAAGGCCAACAAATCCACACTGCAAGTAATCTACATTCATTAGAGCTCTCAACAAAATAAGGACACATGTCAGTAATTTCGACACTACACATAAACACTGTAAGTGAAGGAACTTCACAAACATGAGTTTCATTCGTTTGTCAATCCTTAGTCCTGCTGAATGTCATTGGCCCTTGTAGTTCAGTCCAAGATCAAACAGGCAATATACCAGGCCACCAGGAGTGGCTGAACTCCTGAGGCTTTTATTAAATGCAGATTCCAGGGTCCCAGAATTATAGAATCAGAATGCTTAATGGGAGTACCCAGGACATTGCATGTTTATCAAGTTTTCCATGTTTATCAAATTTTCCGGGGGATTTGTTTTGTCTCTTAATGGCATTTGAAAAACACTGTATAGGTGAAGGTCAAATAGCTGCAGGAAGGCCAAACATATCACATGGTAGGGAAAGGATTGGTCTCTTAGAAGGACAAGATTCTTTTTGTTTGGTTTCACTAGGGAGGAGAATGGAAGAGTAAAAGCCACCTAAGCCTGCATCAAAACAAAGGAATCCAATCAAAGGAACATTTGGATCCTGGCGGTGGCAGTTTGGTAGGGTTTCCAACAAAATACAGGTTTCTCAGTTAAATACAAATTCTAGATAAACAGTAAGCTATGTCTTAGTATAAGTATGTTCCATTTTATATGTGTGTGTGTGTGTATGTGTATGTATGTGTGTATACACACACACAAACACATACACACACACACACATATACATACATACATATGTATATTTTGCTGTGCTGGAGACTGAACCCAGGAGCATTCTACCTCTGAGCCCAGCCCTATTTTTATACTTTATTTTGAAGCAGGATCTCTCTGAGTTGCAGAGGGCCTCACTACGTAGCTGAGGCTAGCTGTGAACCTGTGATCATCTTGTCTCAGCCTCCCAAGTACTGGGATTACAGGCATGCACCACTACTCCCGGCTATGTTCCATATAATATTTAAGAACTACTTACACTAAAATGTTATTCATTGTTTATCTGGAATTCAAATTTAACTTGACATCTTGTATTTTTATTTGCTAAATTTGGCAGCGCTATTGATAAACCCACCTTCCCCTATGGGAGGCAAACCAGATGGTGTGTGTGTGTGTGTGTGTGTGTGTGTGTGTGTGTGTGTCTGTTCTATGCTCAGAATTTATTCTTACTTGCCCTGGGTTAAAAGCTTCTGAGACTACTTGTGTCATATTAAAGTTGAGACATTGGAAAATTGAGTCCTGTCATTCTGTTACATGCACACACACACATTCTTTCTCTTTCTCTGTCTCCCACGCACATGTGTATGCATGTGCCAACACAAACATGGACTTTGGAAAACCACCTGCTTGCCTTTTACTTTTTTAAATTTATTTTTTAACTGATAACATAAAATTTTTACCATTTTAGTTTTTATGTTGTACTTTTTGTGTTAGAGCTTTGGCTATCTTTTATTTGTATATTATTATTAAAATAACACTGTTTCACTGTGTTTGGTGTTTCTCTTGCTAACCACTCTCAATTCTTCAATTACAGATCTTCCTCCTGGCCTGTCCTCCATGTCCGGGAGCTATTGTCGTCTTCAAGTAAGAGAAAATTGGTTTTTGCTCTATTGCCATTGCTATCCAGACTGTTTTGTCAGTTCGATAACAAAGGATGATGTTTTTTGAACACCTTGACCTTGTACCACTTTGTCTCTGGGCTTCCCCAAGTGATAAACGTCTATGAGGGCTCACTGAAACAGGCAAATACTCATGTGGGTTTAGCCAAGCCCTGAAAAACCCTTTTCAGCCAATCTTTGTGGTTGAATGACCAAAGCACTCTCCCTTGAAACGTTGCTGCCCTCCCAAAGTTTTTTTTTTTTTTAATTTTGGTACCGAGGATTGAACCCAGAGGTATTCTACCTTTGAGCTACATCCCCAGCTCTATTTTTTATTTTGAAAAAGGGTCTCGCTAAATTGCTGAGGCCAACCTAGGATCCTCCTGTCTCAGCTCCCCAAGTACTGGGATTATAGGTGTATGCCACCCATGCCTGGCCTAAAGTTGCTCTTAGAGCATGCTAGGGACTAGACCTTCCTTTTTATTTGCTCCATTGAAGATAACGATTCTTTCCATTGAAGGGTGTTGTTCTTGTTTTTGTAAGTTTTATTCTTAAAGTGCAAATTAAAATGAAAGAAAATCTTCACCTTATTACAAGTCCTGTTTTTCTTGAAAATAGCAAGCATCAAATCCATTAAAGTATGTTGCAAGCAAATCTTGTTTCTCTGAAGGCAAGTTTACTTAAATGAAATTACCACGAGTCAAAGAACCTTCATTTTAACCATGAGTTGTGACCATCTCACTTATCAAACCTTTTATTAGAGTTGCTAATGAGAAGCTACATCGATTAAATTAATTTCATCTCTTTTCCCCTTCCCTTGCCCCCATTTTGGAGCTACTCCTGAGCAGTGAAATGGCTGCAAGCCAGGAGGGAACAGGAAGTAAAGAACTTGGCAGATCCTTGGATAATTGAGAGTGGTATAAATGGCTTTCTGATTTACTTAAATCATTAAAGTGTGAGGTAGAAGGAAAAATACCCTATTTGTTGCTTCAAATAGTTCCTTGAAATAGCTACTTAGTCCCTTGCCTTAGGTGAGTAACTAACTTTCTGCTGGGTGAGAGGTAATGGATCCTGATTTTATATATTTGTTACTTGGACAACTCCCAAGGGAAACGGGGATTTAACCTTATTTCCTTTTCTTGATTTTCCAAAATGAGGTCAATTGTTCAGTGTAATGTTTTAAAAGTAACATGTATTGGTTTTATTTCATTATGATGAAAACAACAACCCTCATTAAGAAGAAAGTAAACATCACCCCGATCTTATTCCCAAGAGAGAATTTTGGTTATATCCTTTCTTTTTTTTTTTTTTAATTATCAGAGGTCATATTGTGTATTGAGTTTTTACTATATCTTTCTATGTTTAATTTAATTTATTTATACATTTACACAAAAGTATAAATATGCTTACTGAACCAGGCATGGTAGCACACAACTGTAATCCCAGTACTTGGGGAGACAGAGATAGGAGGATCATAGATTTGAAGCCAGCCTAGGTAATATAGTAAGAATCTCAGCAACTTAGTGAGACTCTGTTTCAAAATAAAAAATAAAATAGGGGGCTGGGTGTCTAGCTCAGAGATAGACACCCCTGGGTTTAATCCCCAGTACCACACACACACAAAAGATTCTTACTGAATTTATTATTGATAGTGGTCCATTTCATTTTTATTTTTGTTTGGCTCCTAGCTTCACTTTTCCAGACCATCTTTGCATATTTTGAAACCATTATGTAATCCTTCTATATTTTTTGCCATGAGAATAGGCACACACACACATTCATACATACTGATGTGGGTTTTGGAATGTTTTATTGTTCATTGTTTTACAAAAATAGAATCTTATATATACCTTAATAGATCATGTTTTCCCACTCAACAATATCTCATGGAAATCTATGAAAGTCTGTTGGTATAGATCTTATTCTTTTATAAGGTTGCAAAATATTTCATGGATAGGTAACAATTTATCGAGTCATTCTCCTATTAATGTTTACTATCTTTCCAGATTTCTTTCTTTTTTTTTTTTTTTTTTTTGTGGTACTGGAGATTGAACTCAGGGGCATTCTACCTCCGAGCTGTACCCCAGCCCTATTTTTTATTCTTTATTTTGAAACCGAGTCTCACTAAGTTGCGGAGTGCCTCACTAGGTAGTTGAGGCTGGCCGCGAACCCGGATCCTCCGGTCTCAGCCTCCCAAATGCTGGGATTACAAGCGCGCGCCACCACGCCCGGCTTACTATCTTTCCAGATTTCTATTGCTAAAATCCATTCTGAAATAAGCATCACTGTACATGTGTCCTTATATATGGTTACTTTCAACTTAGATATAGATGAACACTTATCTGTAAATATATATTTATTTTAACAGATGCTATCATATTGATTCATATAAACAGACTCTTATACTTTGTTTTCTTATTATTACTGTTTTTTTTGTGTGTGGTACTGTAGATTGAACCTATGGGTACTCTCCCACTAAAATATGCCCTCAGCATTTTTTTAATTTTAAGACAGGATATTACTAAGTTATCATGCATTGTCCTTGAACCTGCAATCCTCCTGTCTCAGCCTCTCAAGTACTGTGATTACAGGTGTGTACCACTACGCCCAGCTTAAGTTTTTGTATATAATATATGAGATTATTCTTTTCTCCATATCCCTGTAAACAGTAAGTACTAAGATTCTTGAATAATTTGATAACCTAATGGATATAGTTCCTTGGCTACTAGTGAATTTCATTATTATCTCTTGTTTTTTATTGTTTAATAAAATTTATTCTTCTTTGAATAGTTTATTCATATCATCTGCCCAATTTCCTGTGGTTGCTTATATTTTTCTTAATTTATAAGTTCTCTTTCGTATTTTAGATGTTGTCTTCTTATCTGTCATCATTGTTTACTAATGATATATCTAGATACTCTTTTTACATTTTTTCATATTCAAATATGATCATCCTCTTACATAACTTCTGGATTTTCAGTCTAGTTTAAATTTGTTTTATCAAAGATGGATAACCAGTCCCTATACTACTCTGTAAAATGATGAGCCATCTTTGTCAGCTATTAAATGTTTTATGTATTAGGATCTATTTACTGATGCTCTATTCTCTGTTTTTGTCTGTTTATGAAGATCATATTGATTTGAATACATTAGCTTAAAATCATGTTTAGCTATTCTTTGGTACTTTTTCCTACATACATGTTTTAAGATCATTTTTTAGCCAGGTGTGGTAGTATACACCTGTAATCTTAGTACTTGGGTGGCTGAGACAGGAGGATTGGAGGATTGAGGCCAGCCTCAGCAATTTGGCGAGACCCTGTTTCCAAATGAAAAAATAAAAAGGGCTGGAGAGTAGCTTAGAGATAAAATGCCCCTGGTTTCAATCCCCAATATAAAAAAATAAAAATGAGATCACTTTGACTCGCTATTTCCCATCTCTATTAGGATTCTAGTTAGAATTACATTAAATGTATATTTTAGTTTTTTTAAATTATATGGTCTTTTTTTAATCTAAGAAATGGCATTTTCCATCTGCTTTATGCCCTTCAATTAGATCTGTCCTTTTATTATCTGCTTTGAGCCTTTCTTGATTCATTTATTTCTCAAGAATTAGCAGCTTTCCCCCCCCTATTATGAGTGGAATATGTTTCCCCTTTCTATTCCTAAGTGCTTTATGCTAGAATATTAAAAATATCTTATATCTAGCTGACTTACCAAATTCTCTTGTTAATTCTGGTCAGTTTTATTTTACTTTTTTCTTTCTGGTAGTTATACAACCTTTTTTTTTTTTTTTTGCATTTCCTAGATACTCAGAGACAGAGCTAAATAAAAATAAAAAATGGTGCTGGTGGACTACTCTGTTTAAAACTGACTTTAAATTGAAATGTTTTCTGTGTTCCTCTATATTTTCTGTTGGTATTTATTAAGTATTCTGCTGTTTTAAATAGTTTCCACATTTACTGAAGACTTTTTTCCAAGAAGAAAATGGTTGCTGTATTTTCTCAAATCATTTAAGTTTTTTGTTTGTTTTGCTGTGCTGGGGATTGAACCTAGGGCCTTATGCATGCTAGACATGCACTCCACTATTGAGCTACACCCGCAGCCCACATTTAATTTTTTGCTACAGTGAATTATGTTGATAGATTTTTCTGGTTTTGATCTATTCTTATATTACTGAAATAAGCCTACTAATCATAGTATATTATTTTTTTGATATATCATTGGAGTCTATCAACATTTTATTTAGAATCTTCCTAGTGTCTTCTATGATTATCAATCTACTCAAGTCCTTTTGTTTTATGTTGGTCATTTGTGTTTTGCTAGGAAATAATGTATTTCTTTTAAGCTTTCAATTTTGTTTCTGTAAATTTAGTTGAGCAAGTAAGTATCCTCTTACTTTATAATTTTGAAAGTATCTCTTCTGTAACTCTGGAGATGTAGGTTGGAGGGTCACAAGTTGAAAGCCAGCTTGGGCATCTTAGGGAGACCCTATTTCCAAATAAAAAAACAAAAGAATTGAGGATGTAGCTCAGTGGAATATTATCCCTGGGTTCAGTCCCCTGTACCATACACACACAATAAAACCTCATCTTTAGTTATGTCTTTTTCTTTTTGTACTTACTCTTGTCTATTTTCATGTTCTCTCTCTTACTTCTTCTTCTTTTTCTTCTTCTTCTTCTTCTTCTTCTTCTTCTTCTTCTTCTTCTTCTTCTTCTTCCCTTCTTCTTCTTCTTCTTCTTCTTCTTCTTCTTCTTCTTACTATTATTATTATTTTGTGGTACTGGGGATTAAACTCAGGCAGGAGTATTCTGTCTCTGAGCTACACCCCCAGCCCTATTTTATTTTGAAACTGGGTCTCACTAGGTTGCTGAGAGTCTCACTACATTGCTGAAGCTGGCTTCAAACCAGCGAATCCCCCTGTCTCAGCCTCCCACGTACTGGAATGATAAGCATGCACCACCATGCCCAGAATCCTTTCTATATTGTAATGAGGTGGTAAGCACCATAATGATTTTTGATCACTACATAGAACCAGGATTTGTATCTATTTATAATTTTTTTTTCTGGTACTGGGGATTGAACTCAGGGGCATTCTACCTCCGAGCTATACCCCCAGCCCTATTTTTTATCCTTTATTTTAAAACCGAGTCTCACTAAGTTGCGGAGTGCCTCACTAGGTAGCTGAGGCTGACCGCGAACCCGGATCCTCTGGTCTCAGCCTCCCGAATGCTGGGATTACAAGCGTGTGCCACCACGCCCAGCTTATTTATAATTTTTGCTTTATTTTTCTACTTAATTTTCAGCTTTTGTTTTTATTGATTCCCTTTTCTTGCTTTTTTCTAATCTCTTACAGTGAATATTCTATTACTTTTTGTCTTTTGTGTATGTGTGTATGTGTGTGTGTGTGTGTGTGTGTGTGTGTGTGTGTGTGTGTGTGTGTAAGATACAAGGGATTGAACCTAGGACCTCCCATAAGCTAGATAAATGTTGTACTACTGAGCTACATCCCAATCCCTTTTTATTTATTTTCACCTTTTTTAATTAATTTATTTATTTTTGTTACTGGGGAATGAACTGAGGGGCATTCTACTTCTGAGCTACATCCCAAGCCCCTTTAAAAACTTTTTTGTGGTTCTAAGGATTAAACCCAGCTGTGCTTTACATCCAAGCTATATGTCTAGTCCTTTTTATTTTTTTATTTTGCAACAGGGTCTCAGCAAGTTGCTGAGGGTCTTGCTAAATTGCTGAGGCTGGCCTCAAACCTGCAATCTTCCTGTCTCAGCCTCCCAACTACTGGGGTTATAGGTGTGTACACCACCATGCCTGACATGTTATTCATCTTTACAATTTTATTTTTCAGGAATATTGTATAAACAGAATACAGTATATCACCTTTGGATTGACCTATTTTTGTGTGATACTGGGGATTGGACCCAGGGCATTCTATCTCTGAGCTACACCTAGCACCCCCCTTTTTAGTCCTTATTTATTTTATTTATTTAATTTTTGCGGTACTAGGGGTTGAACCCAGGGGCATTCTGCCCCCCGACTATACCCCTAGCCCTATTTTTTTATTCTTTATTTAGAAACATAGTCTCACTAAGTTGCGGAGGGCCTCCCTAAGTAGCTGAGGCTGGCCACGAACCTGCAATCCTCCTGTCTCAGCCTCCTAAGTATTGGGATTACAAGAGTGCACCACCACACCTAGCTTTGGATTGACTTTTGCTTAAGCAATGAAGATAATTCCCTGAAGATCGCTTCAAGTTTTTACAATATACTTCATTTTAATGGGGTGCATATTACTCCATTGTATAGAAATATGTGCCATGTGAAGTTAAAACTCAAGGTTTTAGAATATAGACAGCTCTTAAAGTAGTAACTCCACCTTTTATTAGTATCAGTTCTTTACTGTTTTCAAAGTATTTTGTCTTAAATTATCTCATCAAATCCTTAAAATGATGCTGTGAGCTAGGGGATACATTATCCACACTACAAATAAAGAAGATGGAGGCCAAGAAATACCAAGTAACTTGGCTAAGACTTTACTGTGACAAAGTAAAGTTGCCTTTTCTTTTCCTGCTGAGGTATATGATTAAGTTTATTCTGTGTGCCAAAGCATGGTGGGAAACATAACATGGGTTGTCTTATTTAATCCTTCCAACAAACCTGGGTGGGAAGTACTATTAAGTGGATAAAGTGGATTGAGGTTCAGAAAGTTTCAGTGATGTGATTATTTTCTACTATTCTATTATTATTCAAAATGTTAAAAGCGTGAAAGCATCTTATTTATAGTTCCATATATCTCAGTATACACAGATGGGTGCTCTGATCTTTACACCAGTGTGCCTTGTGGGCCCATTGACTAGCACTGTCTACCAGCCTCTTGCTTTCTCCATTGGCCCTTTGCTGTGCCAGCTATGCATGAGTTTGCCAGCTTCCCAGCTAAGCAGGGGTTGGCATGTTCTTCGTGGAGCCATGCCCAGTTACCGCAGGGAAGGGTTATGTTGCATGCAGCAGGCTGCCTGCCCTGGGGCTGACAGTTCTTATTGAGGTGGAGAAGAGGTAGTATTCTTCACAGCCTGTTTTGTTTATGTGCTCCTTAGTTAACATGTGACTTACTAAGTCCTGCTGCTGTAGCCTGCTCTAAAATGGCTGCCTCAGAAGAAAACAGGAATCCAGGATTCGGAGCTAAAATTGAAAGGGGTTACTACCTGGCCCCATGCACAGCAACCTTGGGCATGGTGCTCTTTCGTTCTGTAATATCTCCAACTCCTAGAATGACAGCTGGCAGCCTTCTGCCTTTGAAGGCCTCATATTCTTCCCATTCCTGGCTCCTCTTCCCAGTGGATGCTCATATAGCAGCACCAGAATTGTTTGTTGTATTCTGTCTGTACATGCAGTGCTGTTCTGTGTCTCTTTGAATCTAAGCCATTTTCTTTTTACTCATTTGGCTGATGGTACTTTCCTGAAGAGCTACCCACCAGTACTTTCCACATCCATGGCACAGAATTCTTTTTCTCATTCAGATTTGAGCAAAACCAGTACAGTCGGCCCTCTGTATCTGTGAGTTTTGCATCCACAGGTGCAACCAAGTGTGGATTGAAAATATTTTTAAAAATTGCATCTGTTCTGAACACCTAGACCTTTTTCTTTTCCTTATCCATAGACAATAGAATATAAGAACTACTTAACATAGCATTTACATTGTATTATGTATTAAAAGTGATCTAGAGATTATTTAAAGTGTTGTGTCTCTCTCTCTGTGTGTGTATAGGTTATATGCAAATACTACACCATTCTTTTTTTGGTGGTACTAGGAATGGAACTCAGGCTACCTTTATTTATTTTTTGTGGTACTGGGGATTGAACTCAGGGGCATTCTACCTCCGAGCTATACCCCCAGCCCTATTTTTTATTCTTTATTTTGAAACCGAGTCTCACTAAGTTGCCTAGTGCCTCACTAGGTAGCTGAGGCTGGCCGCGAACCCGGATCCTCCGGTCTCAGTCTCCAGAATGCTGGGATTACAAGCGTGAACCACCACGCCCGGCTCAACTACACCATTTTATATCACAGACTTGCATCTATGTTTGTCTGTCTTTTGTCTGTCTGTCTGTTTGTCTCTCTCTCCCCCTCCCTTCCTCCCTCCTTCCCTCCTTCCCTCCTTCCCTCCTCCCCTCCTCCTCTCTCCCCTCCCTCTCCTTCCTTCCTTGCTTCCTATACTGAGGATTGGACTCTACTTCTACATTCTACTTCTACTTCGGAGCGACACCCCTGGCCCTTATTATTTTTTTGTTTTGAAACAGGGTCTTGCTAGGTTGCTGAGAGTCTCACTACATTGTTGAGGCTGGTTTTGAACCTGTGATCCTCCTGTCCCAGTCTCCCAAGTACGGAGATTATAAGTGAGCACCACCATGCCCAGCTGCTTCTATGGATATCAGTATCTGTAGGGGATCCTGGAACCAATTCTCCATGAATAATTAGGGATGAGTATATATACTGAGACCATTTTGTGTTTTCTGTCCTATGAACAAATTCAAAAAAAGTTACCTATCTCTGTCACCTTTTAAGAACCTACTCTGTCCCATCATATGAACCAGTTTGCCCCACTGTTTTTTGTTTGTTTTTTGGGGGTACTAGGAATTTAACCTATGGACATTTTACCTCTGAGCCACAATCCCAGCCCTTTTTATTTATTTTTTAATCTTGAAATAGGGCCTCACTAAGTTGCTGAGCCTCTTGCTAAGTTCCTGAGGCTGGCCTCTATCCTATGATCTTCCAGTTTCAGCCTCCCTAGTACTGGGATTACAGGCTTGTTGTGCCACCATGCCTGGCTCCCCCCAGTTTTTTTTTTTTTTTTTTTTTTTTTTTGCATACTGGGGATTGAACTCAGGGGCATTCTACCTCCGAGCCACACCCCCAGCCCTATTTTTTTTTTCTTTATTTTGACACCGAGTCTCACTAAGTTGCGGAGTGCCTCACTAGGTAGCTGAGGCTGGCTGCGAACCCGGATCCTCCGGTCTCAGCCTCCCGAATGCTGGGATTACAAGCGTGCGCCACCATGCCCGGCTTCCAGTTTTTAATAAATAACATTTCATATTAAAATCGAAGGGAGAGAAAAGAGGGCTCCATTGCAGTGCAGACAAGGACCCCCCCAGCTCTCCTACAATGTCTCATGGGGGGTTTCTCTTTTCCTTTTTTCTTTCCCTTTTCCTTAGTCTTTTCTTTTTTCTATCAAATTTCATTATAGAAATTTTCAAATTTGACTTCCTCTATCTATCTATCTATCTATCTATCTATCTATCTATCTATCTATCTATTCTAGAGAGAATAAATCCTTTATGAACTTTGCAGTAAATGTTTACCCTGGATTGCCTTGTGACTTTTAAATGATGCATTTGATATACATTGGTTTTGCATTTTTTGGTCAACTTGATTGATTTCTAAACCCCTTATATGCTATGGTAATTTCTTTCAAGGTTTCTATACTTGAAAATACTTTCCATTCTAAGATTAGATAGTCTAGTTTTTACCAATATATAATTTGTAAGTTCATCTAAAATTTCTTATTTGGATAGCATGAAAGAGATATAGCTTATATTTCTCTCTACATAATTTCTTTCTTTCTTTCTTTTTTCTTTTTTTTTTTAGTACTGGGGATTGAACACAGGGCATCCAGGGAATTCTATCTCCAAGCTACACCCCCAGCCCTATTTTTTTATTCTTTATTTTGAAACAGGGTCTCACTAAATTGAGGAGGGCCTCACTAAGCAGCTGAGGCTGGCCTTGAACCTGTAATCCTCCTGTCTCAGCCTCCCAAGTACTGGTATTACAAGCCTGTGCCACCACTCCCGGCTTTCCCCTACATAATTTCTTTAAGCACTATTATTTCCTATTATTATTGCTACTACACTTTTATCATGAACAAATTTTTATATATGCTAGGATTTCTTATGGGGGCTCATTGTACTATTCTGTTGTCTCTCTGTTGGGTTTTCCACTAGCTTCATACATTTTTTGTGGTACTGGAGATTGAACCCAGGGGCATTATATCTCTGAGCTACATCCTCAGCCCTATTTTATTTATTATTTTGAAACAGGTTCTCACTAGGTTGCTGAGGCTAACCTTGAACCTACAATTCTACTGTTTCAGTTTCCCAAATATTGGGATTACAGGCATGTGTCACCACATCTGGCAGCATCATACTCTTTTATTTGCAATAGCTGATGGGTGATATTTCTCTTTGCCATTTTTCCAGCCTCCTACTTATCTATAGTTTTTTTTGGCTAGTGTTCAACTATTTTTTTCTTCTAAATGGACTTAAGTTTTTTCTCAGTTTCTCCCCAAAATCCTGCTAGGATTTTGACTGCAATTACATTCAGCCTAATTGCATTGACCTCATTACAATATTGAGTCTCTATTGAGAAAAATACATGATTTATTTTTATTTTTAATTTTTTAATTTTTTATTTTTTTTGTGCTACTGGGAATTGAACCCAGAGGCATTCTACCTCCAAGCTACACTCCCAGCCCAATTTTATTTCTTTTAGGACACAAGGTCTTGCTAGGTTGCTGAGACCCTCGCTAAGTTGCCGAGGTTCACGTTGAACCTGTGATCTTTCTGTGTCAGCCTCCCAAGTATTGAGTTTACAGGTGTGCACCACCACACCCAGATCATGGTTTATTTTTTAATTCCTTAAGTCTTCTTTTATATAGCTCAGCTGTGTGTGTGTGTGTGTTTCCCACACATTACACATTTCTTACCAAGATCATTCCTGGACAGTTTTGAGTTTGTGATATCATTTGGTTATTATATTTTCAAACTTGTTATTACTGGTATAGAAGAAAGATTTTAATTCTATATGTTTTCTATTTGGCCACTAATGTCTTATTTCTACGAGTTTTTCAGCTTCTTCCCTTGGATTGTTTTGAAAATTAATCATATCAACTCCCATATGGTAACTTTATTTTCTTTTAAAGGATTTTTAGTCTGGTGTGGTGGTACATGCCTGTAATCCCAGTACTTGGGAGGCTGGGACAGGAGGATCACAGGTTCGAGGACAGCGTCAACAAGTAGTGAGACTCTCATCAACCTAGAGAGACCCTGCTTCAAAATAAAAATAAAATTGGGCTGGGGATGTACTAAAAAAAGAATTGTAAAATTTTTTTCTTTGTTCTTCAAGATTTATTATATTGGATAGAACTTCTGGGATAATGTTAAATAATAGTGGTACTGGCAGAAATCCTTATTGTACTTCTGATTTTTTTTTTTTTTTTTTTTTTTGCGGTACTGGGGATTGAACTCAGGGGCATTCTACCTCCGAGCTATACCCCCAGCCCTATTTTTTATTCTTTATTTTGAAACCGGGTCTCACTAAGTTGCGGAGTGCCTCACTAGGTAGCTGAGGCTGGCCGCGAACCTGGATCCTACGGTCTCAGCCTCCCGAATGCTGGGATTACAAGCGTGTGCCACCACGCCCGGCTGTACTTCTGATTTTAATGGAAATGTTTCTAGTGCTTCACATCGGTTGACTCTGACATTGGCTGTTAGTTTGGATAAGTCGTTATAATGTCCAGGAATCATCTTATTCTTAAATTATCAAGTCCTTGGGAAAAAATCAAGTGTGTGTGTGTGTGTGTGTGTGTGTGTGTGTGTGTGTGTGTGTGTGTGTGTGTGTGTTTATATATGTGTATACATATGTGAGTGTGTGGTGCTGGGGATCAACCCAGGGCCTAATGCATGCTAGGCAAGTGTTCTACCACTAAGCTGTACCCGCGGGCTAAGAGGAGTTGATGAATTTGGCCAATGCTTTCTGGGAATCTGTTGAGTGGTTCATTTGTGTTTTCTTCTTTAACCTCCTCATTTGGTATATTATAGTAATAGATTTCCTAATATGAACCTTCATAGGATTTCTAGGATAAGCTTTTCTTTTCCTTTGTATGCTTGGGAGAGATTCAGATTTAGTTTCCATACCATGAATTTGATTAATACTACTCTTTGTCATCTCCAATGTGAAATTTAATTCTGCTATCACAATACTAATTTCTTTGCAATTCTTTCTTACTTTGCAGAGCTCTCTTTTCTCCTTTATCATTCTTTCTCAATGTGTTTCATTCCAATCACTTTCTGTTCCTGTTTCAGAGTCCAGGTTTTCTTACATACTATTGAGGATCTGAACAGTTTTCTAAAATATTTATTCTGATTCATATATTAAAGTCAGACATTTGTGCTTCATCTAAGTCTTTAGAATGATATGCATTTGCTTTGTGCTGCCAGAGCAACTATGCTTTTTTCATAGAAACTGTGCTTTTTTTTTGGCATATTCAAAAGAGAATCCATTATTTACCAAAGACTCGGTGTTTAGACTGCCTTTGAGTACTCTCATGATCTCCATGTTATTGGTTAGAACCACTTCTGAGTTCTATGTTTGGCAGGCAGGTTGATGCCCATGACCATTAGGCCATTTTCCAATGTCTAGTGACTATCCATCTAAAGGATTCTGCTGGACCAAATTGGTATTATATACCCTTACTACTAAGCTCTCAGATACTCCAAACAGATAAAGTATGTAAAAACCTGAAGCCTCCCACATACATGGCTACCTGAGTTTTACTTGTGAACACTCCCACTCCCAATATGTAATGTGCCAGAATCAATTCTGTACCATATTCCACTCTTGATTTGGGGGAGTTGGAGTCTGAAGATCAGTTTTGGGGATTGCTGATTTCCACTCCAAGCAATACTAGAGGAATGGCTGTCTAGTTTACTGATTTGTAAGTCATGAGTGATAGTTTATGGATGTAGTATCTTCCTATCTTCTTTGAGGTTTCTTTTTTAATTATTTTATTAGTGCATTGCAATTATATATCATAGTGAAGTTCAATGTAATACAGACATACATGCATACTCCTCCCTCCCTGCACGTTAGTGAAATTGATAGTAATATCTTTATATATTGTCATGGTATTATCTGAACTGTTGCTGTTCTCAGTTCTCCTTTTTGTTCCCAGACTCCTTCCCACAATCCCCTTCCACTATTCTACAAATCTCTCTCCTCATTTACCTGAGGTTCCTTTTGTTTCCTATTTTTCTCTCTAGCTTCCACATATGCGAGAAAGCAGACCACCCTTGACTTTCTGAGACTGACTAATCTCATTTAGCATAATACTCTGCAGTTACATCTATTTTCCTGCAAATTACATAATTTTGTTCTTTATGGCTGGGTAGAATTACATTGTGTGTATATACCACATTTTCTTTATTCATCTGTTGATGGACACCTGGGTTGGTTCCATAATTTGTCTATTGTGAATTGTGCTTCTTTGAGGTTTCTGGAATTTGCTACATGAATTGGTCACAGATTATTTTTTCTTATTTTAGGATCAGCCTTATTGTTAATGGAGATTTCTCCCAGACCCTGATAGTAGTATGACCATCAGTCTAATTTTTCAGTGATTTGCAGAATTTTATCTTTTTCTGTATCTTCATATGCATTCCAGTAGGAAGTTGAGAGAGGTTGTGCTAGTGGTAGTTAGTCAAGTGCTGTTTTAAACCAGAAACCTTGTGTGTATTTTGGTTTGGAGCACAGGTAGGCATCCTTTTTCTATACAGGGCCAGATAGGAATATTTGAGATCTTTAGGGTTATATGATCTCTGTGCTTGAACTATTCAACTGTTGAAGTGCGAAAGCAAAATAGAAATATGCAAATGAATGAGTGGCTGTGTTCCAATACAACTTTATTTATCTAAGCCAGATGTGGTGGTACACACCTATAACTCCAGTGACTCTGGAGGCTGAGGCAAGAGGATCAGCATGGTAACTTAGCAGACCCTGTCTCAACATAAACAAACAAACCAACCCACTCTGTTTACCTAAACAGAAGGACTAGGTGCAAAATTTCTGTAGATGGCTGGTCATGATATCTGCGCAATAGTATGAATGTACTTAGTGCCACTGAATTTCTTATCTTAGCTATTTTATATTTAAAATAGTTAAGAAATTCGATGTTTATATATATATATTGTCAAACCAAAAAAAAAAGCCAAGATAGGTTATATTTTGTTAACCCTGAGTTTAGAGGAACTAGACCTAGCATACATAGAGAGGGAGATTATATTGTATAGCAGCACGGTGACCTTGTTAATTAAATAGAAGGCAATAGGAGAGATTTCTTGAGTATTCCAAAGGAATACCTTAGTGGGGCTTGTGCAGTGCCTTCTGGTGACATCATTCCTTGGTCTTTTGAGATGGAGATACACAGAGTTCATAGTAATACCTTTTTTGTGTGTGTATGTGTATTAAACCCAGGGGCACTCTATCACTGAGCTATATATCTCAAACCCTATTTTTTTGATGTGGTACTAGGGATTAAACCCAAGAGTATTCTACCTCTGAGCTACACCCCTAGCCCTTTTTATTTTGAAACAGAGTCTCACTAACTTACTGCACGCTGCTGTCAAACCTATGATCCTCCCGCTCACTGGGATTGCAGGTGTGTGCCTTGCCACCTGGCTCATAGTCACACCTTTTGATACAAGGAGCAGAGCAGGGACTTTCTCCTTGAGGGGCTTGGCACACCTCTGCTGCTATCACAAGTGGTCATATCAGAAGCATCTTAAAAGCCAGCCAGTCCTCCCTTCGTGTTTATCATATAAATGGTGACTAGTGATGCTTGCTTCCTGTAGAAGATCTTGTTTCTTCTCAAGGCTAGAAAATCTTAGCTTTCAAGTTATTAACCACAACAGACTCACTAGATGAAAGAGCAGCCTCCAGTCTGAGTCACCTGTTTCTGCAGTCTCCAGGAAAAGATTCTCACTAGTCAGGAGACCTGGGTCCTGCCCTGTGGAAACAGTGCTGCCCTCCTGCCTCAAAGCCACTTTTCTCACCGATGTGCAGAGGGCACTTTACTCCCCAGTCCTAGCCTCTGCAGTCTTCATCTTAAGCAAGATCTGGAAATGGCCCAGATTCCCACCACAATTTTCCATCTCTCTGGGTGCTAGGGTTGGGGAAGCAGGTCCCTGGCATATTTAAAATTTTTGGAGCAGAGTTAGCATATCCAAGTCAGTTATATTTCCCCTTCTGAAGTTGGAGGAAAGTTAAAACCTCGGGGCTGGGAGCTGAAGAAGCCATCAGTCCTGTGAACCGAAGCTTGTGCCTGCAGGCAGCCCTGCACAGCATGAGCATTGCCCAGTCTCCTTGTTGGGTCCGTTATCCAAGCTGAAGTAGGGTGTCGTCATCAGGGGTAGAAAGCATTCACTCCCCCTTCCCAGTCTCCATGGATCCCTCCATCACAGAGGGCTCTAATTCTCTGTTGGCTCTTCAGTATCCTGGTTGCTGTTTTTAGAAGAGAGTTTTACAAGGGGTTGGAGCTTCTGAGAGAGGCTAGCCTTTTGGGACTGTTTCTCGGAGCTGGGCTAGCTGGAAGGAATAGATGAAAGAAAGGGGAATGACAGCTAAGATTTTTCTCAGCTTTTGGTTGTGATCAGACAATTTAGTTGCCTTGTGAACACCCACCTCTTAATGTGCCGGATTATCCAAATGTGTGCAGCAGCACGGGTGGGGGACTCAGGGAGTGAGTCACTGAGTGGTGCGCTTTGAATGGCGGTGAACTCTTCCCTCATCCCGCTCCTGGTAAGAACAGTGCATCGCAGTGAGCTGGCATACATCCTCTGCCTCTGGAAGTGTACAGTACCCACCCCTAGTGCTGAAACCTTGAAATCTGCTCATCTTCATGTGCACATGGTTTTGTGATGCAAGTGGGATTATTTGATCATGAGTATCTGCTGACTCAGTCTGGAGAGGCTTTTGAAGGAGAGGAGATGAAATTTCATCTGTGCGGCAGAGAGCAGGAGGTGCGTTGCTGGACTGAGAGAGCTCTGTAGGCCTGCTGTGAGCCAAGGTAGGTGAGGGAAGCTTGGGGCTGAGTGTGGGGAATTCCGGCAGCCTGCCATGTGATCATTGCATTGCAAGATTGATACCCTGTTGGCCTTTGGTCCACATGGTATTAGGATAGTTCAGTAGCCTGGTGGTTCTCTTTTTAAAATTTCATTTCTTATAATCAGTTTTATTAATTTGTATTTTTTGGTACTGGAGATTGATCCCAGGGGCATTCTGCCTGTGAGCTATACCCCTATCCCTTTTTATTCTTTTTATTTTGAAGCAGGGTTTAACTAAATTGCTAAGGCTGGCCTTGAACCTGTGATCCTCCTGTCTTGCCTCCCAAGTACTAGGATTACAGGCGTGTGCCACCATTCCTAGCTTACTCTCAGAGTTTTAAATAGCATAACTTTCCCCAGGGAGCTTCAGATTTCTGGGACTGCCCTGAGGTTATAAGATGGACTCACTTTGAACCTGCTATATTTTAATGTCTTGGAATACGTTTAAATCTTAGTACCACCTTTCCCCAAGCTCATCAGCTCAGCTGTCCTGGAAACTGAGAGATTCTGAATTGACACTTAGTTTGGAGTCATATGATGTTAAAATGGCCCTATGGTACCTTTGCCTCAGAAGTGTTTTTTTTTTTTCTTTTTCTTTTTTTGGCTCACTTTTGGACTCATTATTGAAAAAGTGTTTGGAAGATTGCCTCTGACCTGAGCAGCCTTATGAGTACTCAGTTCTTGGCAATAGAGAGAAAGCTCTACATATGAATATTGCAGGTTTAAAAGGGAAAGAGACCAGGGACCTAGAAGACCCCTAGTAAGTTAGCAACAATTCAAAGAGACCAGTTGCTTTTTTTTTCTGTGGAATGCTGCTCAGGTGTCTGTCTTCCTATGAGCCATGTGTCAGGGTCTTCCTGCCTTGCATTTGTATATATTCTTTTCTTAATATTTAGAAGTAAGGAAGCTTTCAGGCTATTCACATGTTTCTCTTCATTTTCCATACACAGTGGAAGCTGCCTTGCTCCCCACATATACATATTCAATTTTGTCTTTTACAAGTCTCCCAGAAGTAGTTCTCTCTGAAGGTTTCTGGGGCAGGGATTGCTTTATTTATCTGTTTTATTTTATTTATTTATCCTCCTAGGCTACTCTGCTTTAAATATGTGTTTGTATATGCATCATCTTCAGGTAAAAGGAAGGCTAAAGATCCAGATAACTTTTCCCATATGGGGAAACATGAAAAGCAGTATTCACCAAAGGAATGGGGACCAATCATTTGGGGCCTCTTTTTTTTTTTTTTTTTGTATGGTACTGGGGATGGAACCCAGAGGCATTCTACCTCTGAGCTATACCCTGACCCCTTTTTTATTCTTTATTTTTCAACAGGGTCTCATGAAGTTGCAGAGGTCCTCACTAAGTTGCAGAGGCTAGCCTCAAACCTGTGATTCTCCTTTTGCAGTATCCCAAGTACTGGGATTACAGGCGTGTAACACCGTGCCTGGCTTTGGGGCCTCTTTTTATTTTATCAGGTTACCCAGTCCTTATGGAAGCCAAGTGAGGGTTCTTCTATGCTGTATATTGGTCAACAAAAGCAATTCTGAAAAAGAGTAATACCGCATAATAGTTAAGACTTGGGCAAGGCATACGGAATTTGTGAAGTTGGTAATGAAGAAGTAGAAATGTTTCTTTTTTTATGGTATTAAAGATTGAGCCCAGGGACACTCTTAATACTGGGCTATATCCCTAGCCCTTTTTATTCTTTATTTTGCCAGAGTCTCACAGAGTTGCCCAGGCTGGCCTTCAACTTGCAGTTTTCCTGCCTCAGTCCCCCGAGTGGCCATGATTACAGTTGTGTGTCACCATACCTAGCAAAATGTTTCATTTTTATTACAAGGGTAATACATTTTCAGCCAGGTGTGGTGATGTACACCTGGAATCCCAGTATTTGGGAGACTGAGAGAAGGGGGTTGCAGGTTTGAAGCTAGCCTCAGCAACTTAACAAGACCCTGTTTCCAAATAAAAAAACAAAAATTGGACTGGAGGTATAGCTCAGAGGTAGAATGCTTCTGTGTTCAATCCCCAACACCACACACACAAAAAGAGTAATCCATTTTCATTGTAAGGGTAAAATCAAACATAATAGAACACAATAAAGAAGGCATTAAGAATAACTGATAATTTCTGTTAATATGTTGGTATAATTTCCCCTGTCTTTTGTATGTATATACCCATTTTTATACAGGAAATAATGATTATTCCATACAGGCTGCATTGTAATATTTAAAATGTTAATATACCACAATTATTTCTCCATCTTATTTACTATGGCTCTAAACATTATTTCTAATGGCTTTGCAGTATTACATTATTTGGATGAATATAATACATTCAAACAGCACCATGTTAATTCACTATTCGGTTTATTGGATAGGTGTTTTCAAGGGGTTATGAGTGATGAAGTAGAATTAGATGGGCCAAATTATACTGTTGCTTCTGTTTCTTGCTCTGTGATCCAGAGTGAGGATTAAAGCTTCAGTGCACATTTCCTCATTTGTAAAAAGAATGGTATTAATGATAATTGCCTTCTTCAGTGATTGTGATAATTAGATGAGATGACCCATGTAAAACTCTTGGCATGGAGCCTGACATATACTAAGTACTCAATAAGTGTTAATAATATATAGCATTATCCTTGTCTCGGCACTTTCCCATCTCTGTACCTTACTGTTATAATTTGGGAATGAAAATTGCTTTCATACAGATAAGTAGAATTTCAGAATGAAAATTGCTTTCTAATAAGTAGCCTCTTTTACCAGTTGAACACCTTCCAGGTAGAAGCTTTTTGCCAACTTCCTGAACTTCATAGGAAAAAAAATTGGGAACCTCTGTGCTTGTGTGACCCTATTTGGTCCTGAACAAGGAAGTGAGAAGCAATTGGCTGTAACCAGGGAATTGTCTTTGTGCCCATAGGCAAAGTTATCCAAGCTTCCCTATTGTACTTATCTCTTTTTTTCTTTCTTCATCTGTTTGTTTTTTATGTTCTAAGTTTTATTCTGAAAAATTTCAAGCATACAGAAGAGTGAACAGGGAAGTCCATTGAACAGCTGTTTGACCTCTACCTAGATTCAGCAGTTGACTTGCTTTCTGATATGTGACTTCTGAAATGCAAGGTATTAATTGCATTCCCTGCCACACAGCAGGTTTGTGCTGTGGGTGTCACACACATGACAAAAAGGTATGCTCTCAGACAATGAGCTTACAAAACAGAAGGTCAATGTGGAAAGACCCTGGACTCTGGATGGTAGAAATAGATCTGTTGTATATATAATACCAGTTATAGAAAGTAAATCTCAATGTATCTGGCTGATGGGAAAACAATAGATTCAGAAGTTCATCAACATGACAATGGGTAAATATCTTTTGGTGTAGTATATTCATACAATTGAATATTATACAGCAGTGAAAAACAGATGAAGTAGAACTACAGGTATTAACATAATTAGAAGAAGCCATGTCGAGTGAAAACTAACTTGCAGAAGGAGATATTATGTATATGATATTTATGGTACCACATTTAATGAGATGAAAATGAAACAATATATGGTTTGTGGATACATATAATGTAATGAACGCATAAAAACATGAACAGGAAGGAAAGCCTACTACTTCCAAATTGAGGTGTCTTCTGGTGAGTGTGGGGCAGAAGAATGCTATCGAGGAAGGGTGCACAGAATTCTTCAACTGAATAATATTCAAACTTATTTAATGGGATGGGAGGCAAATGGATATATGTTATATGGTTTATTTTTTATACTTTTCTCTATGTTTGAAAATTTCCAGTTAAAAATAAAATAGGGTGAGAAAGCATTGTCTAACAGACTGGGATTCATGCATCACTTTGAGGATGTGAATGCTGAGTTTGGGACAGTTCTTCTCATGTATACTTTGAATTTTATCATATAGTAAAATTGCCTTTTTGGTGTAAAGTTCTGTGAGTTTAACATATATATATATATATATATATATATATATATATATATACACACACATATACATATATATGTATGTTATTATATATAATATTGCAGTAATATACGTGTGTGTGTATTATTGCAACAGTCATCACTTCTAAAAACTTCCTTATACTGTCCCTTTAGAATGATACCTGCATCCCTAAAACCATCACTTCTCCTTCACTATTGTTTTTTGTTTTGGAGAATATCATATATATCACTCAAGTTGTTCCATGTATGAATAATTTACTCCTTTTTACTGCTGAGTAGTTTCCCATGGTATGTGTGTACCACAGTTTGTTTATCAACTCACCTGGATGGATACCAGATTTGGGATGTTATTATCTATATAGAATTGGTATACACATTTGTATATAGATTTCCATGGAAACACGAATTTTCACCTCCTGAGGGTAAATATCCAGGACCAGGATTATTGGGCCATAGGATGAGTAGTTTTTGATTTTCTAAGTTTTATAAGACACTGCTAAACTATTTTCCAAAATGGTACTGTAAAATTTTGCATTTCTATCAACCGTGAGCATTCCTGTTTCTCCACATCTTCTTCAGTAATTGCTATTGCCAGTATTTTTATTTTACAATTGTATTAATAGGTAAAGAGTGGCATCTGGTTGTTGTTGTAGTTTGCATTTCCATAATGGTATGGAACATTTTTCCCCATGCTTATTTGCCATATATTATTTCATATATAATATATGAAATTTATATTATATACATAATAAAATTATGCATATAAAAGGATAAATTTACATGTAAAGGGTAAAAAGAATATATATTCTTTTTATGTATGTATGTATAAAATTATATATATTACATATGATATGTAAGGTATTATATTTACATACATAAAATTATATATACATACATACATATACATATATATATATATTCTTTTTTTTTTTTTTTTGCAGTACTGGGATTCAACCCATGTTAGGGAAGCACTTTACCACTGAACTATGTCCCTACTCTCATGTATCTTTTTTTGATAAAGTTTCTGTCCAATTTTTTTTTTTTGTAGTACTATGAACCTAGGGGCATTCTACTTCCAAACTACACTCCCAGCCCTATTTTTTATTTATTTTGAAACAGGGTCTCACTAAGTTGCAGAGGGCCTAAGTAGCTGAGGCTGTCTGTGAACCCATGTTCCTCCTGTCTCAGCTTCCCAAGTACTGGGATTATAGATGTGCGCCACCATGCTTGGCTGTTTCTGTTCAATTTTTTAGCTCATTTAAAAGATTGAGTTGTTTTCTTACTGTTTTTTTTATCTCTTTTTTTATTTTTCAACACGGATTTTTTATACATTTCTTGAGTACAACTGGGTTACATAGACATTTATGACATACCAATCATTGTCAGATCACAAATAGCACCACTTCTTCATTTTACACGTATAGCTCACATTCTTAACATAGCCTGGTAAAGCAAACTTTCTAGAGTCATAAAACCATACTCCTTTAGGGTCATATATTTACTTTCTAAGAAGTAGGAGGGTCTTTCATCTACGCATCTTAGGAGCAATCTCCAGACTTCGAGACGCCAGTGTAGCCATAGCAGAAGAGTCAGTATAATTACTCATATATGCAGATAGCAACTGCCAGGGGGGAAAGGACCCAGCTGGTCTCCCACAACTCCCCCATTTTTATTTTAAAATGGACGAAGGACTGTGCCTGTCTTAGGTCGTTTCCTACCAGGTGCTTAATCTTACCCGTCATGGGGTTTCGATGAGTCATTCAATGAGCCCTGTCTTAGGTTGATAATTGTGTTTTCTTATTGTTGAATTTGAGAATTCTTTTTTTTTTAATTTGAGGATTCTTTGTATATTCTAGATAAAAATTCTTTATTGGATCTGTGATTTGCAAATATTTTTCCATTCTGTGTCATTCTGTATCTTGTCCTTTCATTGTCGTTAAAAGTATCTTTCAAAGCTGGGAGTGGTGGCGCACACCTGTAATTCCAGTACTTGAGAAGCTGAGATAGGAGGATCACAGGTTTGAGGCTAGCCTAGGCAACTTAGCAAGACTCTATTTCAAAATAAAAAAAATAAGGTTGGGGGTGTAACTTGGAGGTAGAAGGCTCCTGGGTTCAATCTCCCTCCCAAAAGTATCTTTCAGATCAAGTTTTAAGTTTTGATTATCACTTTTTCTTTATGTATTATGTTTTTAGTGTCATGTTAATCAAAGATCTGTTTGCCTAACTGAGGGTTATAGAAATTTTCTCCTAAAAATTTTACAGTTTTCCATTTTCTATTTAGATTCAGGACGTAGCCTTTATATAATGTTGGGAGGTTTAGGTTATGTGTGTGCATTATTTTACATACGAATATCCAGTTATTCTAATAGCATCATGTGCTGTTGTTAAAATTAAATGATTGTATCAGTGTGGATCTGATCCCGGACTGTTCTGTTTAATTGATTTATGTATCTATTATTGGCCAATGTGACATTCTTTTAATTGATGTAACTTTCTAGTAGCTTTAAAATCAGGCAGTATGATTTATTTATCTTTTTCAAAATTATTTATTCCTGTTTCTTTGCCTTTCTGTATACATTTTAGAGCCAGCCTACTGGTATCTACAAAATACTTTGCTGGCCTTTTGATCAGGATTGCTCTGGATCTATAGGTCATTTTGGCAAGAATTGAGATCGTTTTTATGTGGAACCCTAGGTTCTTTTTTTTTTTTTTTTTGTGGTACTAGGGATTGAACTCAGGGGAGTTCTACCTCCGAGCTATACCCCCAGCCCTATTTGTTATTCTTTATTTTGAAACCGAGTCTCACTAAATTGCGGAGTGCCTCACTAGGTAGCTGAGGCTGGCCACGAACCCGGATCCTCCAGTCTCAGCCTCCCGAATGCTAGGATTACAAGCGTGCGCCACCACGCCCGGCTCAAACCCTAGGTTCTTATCAGCTGAGCTAACTGAATACAGTAGCATGTACAGAATCCAAAAGGCTTACTGGCAATATTTATGACAGTAGTAATAGCTGTTTTTTTTATCCTTTTACATGATGGCCAGTTAGATATGACTATAAGAGGAGAAATAAAAGGAAAAAAAGATTTATTAAACTCAGAGGAGCCTGACCGATAAAAGATAACAGGACAGGATAGTCGGGAGGATTTAGGCCACCTTCTTTATTGGGGTTTCCATGGAAAAGGAAATGTGGGGCAGGGTGGACATTCTAGGACATTAGCTACTTTGAATCATTTCTATAGGTTCTAAACTGTAGGAGTGGTCCCTAGTTGTCTGGTTGATGGTTCTGGGATGATTAAAATACAGAAGTATTGCTTCCTTGGGGTGTAACGGCCAGATTGAGATGGAGTGGCTGCATATCAAAGGCGGGACTGCTCCTCTGGGGAGTAGTATGCTGGGGATGGAACCCAGGCACTCACTCAAGCTAGGCAAGCAATCTGCCACTGAGCTTCACCCTCAGCCGAGTAAGGTTTCTTTTTTTTTTTAATGTGAAAAATCATAACAGAGAAAATAAAATTATGTACAATATAATATCCAAGAATTTGAGCTGAGAAGAAGGAGGTTTTTAAATATGACTAACCAAAGTCTGTTCCTAAGCTCTACTTTTTGGTTCTGGCTTTTAGTTTGTCCTTTTGCTCTCTGAACCTCTTTCTTATACTTTGAAATTTTTAAAGTTTGGCTTTATCACATGACTTTCTTTTTTTTCCATTCCTTTCTTTTGTTCATTACATTCATTCTCCCCTCCCTCCCTTCCTTCCTTCCTTCTTCCCTTCCTCCCTCCCTCCCCCCATCTTGAGACTTTAGGCAATTTCTCCACCATTTATTTAACAGACACATGAGTGGCATCATGCTGGGTGCTATTATGGTTCCTATTGTATAAATGTGGGAACTTTCACAGGACTTTCTACTGGTCCAGTTTTCATTTCATATAACTAAGAGCTTTTGCCTCTGATATGGTCAGTTGCTTACCTGTTATGCTGTGCTTTGGGTCTGTAGAAGGTGGGGTAGTTCTGTCATCAGGGCAGTTTTGTCATAAAACACACAAAAGATTCAGTTGCCTTTAGAGACAGATGTCCTTCCCTGCCCTGTGGATATCTCAGAACCTTTTCCTGTCTCCCTCTGCCCACACAAAACATGAAACATATATAATGTTCATACCACAGAACATTGGCAAAAAACATATGCTTGAAACATGGGGAGGCCTGAGTATGATTTCTGCCTCTGCCACTTATTTATGTGATATGGGGAAAGACAATCATTTGGAGTCTTGCATTTTTCTGCTATGAGATGGAAGAAGAAAATGATAGTTATAATAAAAAATGTGGGAAATGAATGAGCTGTGTTTGAAGACTTAGTTAGCCCTGTGATTTGCATGCAGCAATGGTCAATACATGTTAGATATTTTTGTACTTATTAGTATGCAAGACCTCTCTATATTAAATATAATTTATCCTTTCACATAATATGGCTTGTAAAACTGAATTTTTAGGACCCAGAACAAGGCTTGTCTTTATCTAAGAACTTGTTTTGAATCTTGAAGTTAGTTTGATATCCTTTATCTTTGGCCTTCCATAGGCCCTTGGAATCAACTCCATCCTCCTCCAGATGTAACTTTCTGGTGCCAATTGTCTGATTGGCCTTGTGCAAATGCCAACATTCCTTTGAGGTTGGTGGCAAATCTTGGCAGAGACTATCTAGCTTCACCTTGACTATCAATACGATTTTTCTTCTCTCAGGCTGAGTCTTTATGGTATGGCTGCCAGAGAGGAGGGCCCAGGAACAGGGTTAGGCCAGACTTTTCTTCATCCCAGGTCTGGAATCAGTTTCTCAGAGCACAGGGTGCCCTCTTGCACGACCCTCCTGAAAGGATGCAGTATCTTGGATAGCCTGAGGTAGCAAGAGTGACATTGCATTGATGGGCTTCCTCTTTTGTATGGGGCAAGCCATGTCCTATTAACCTATGGTAATGGCTTGGCTAAGGAGTCTTTTTCCTTCAAAGTCATCTTTTGAAAATACACTAAGCCTGGGTCAGAGAATTCAGGAGAATGTAGCGAGACCCCTGAAACCAAAAGGACAAAAGAGCATCCTGTCTCTCCATGTGAGGTCATATTTGAAAGGGAGAAAGACTCTGATATAAGGCAGTGAGAAATATATGAGAGTTCGGGATCTGGAGTCAGATAACTGGGTAGAGTCCTGGTTACTCTCTCAATATGTGACATGGACCAGGTCACCTCACTTCTCTGAACCTAGTTTCCTCATCAACAAATGGGAAAAGTCATTATACCTGTCTCATTTTTGGTTTTTGTTTTTTTTTTTTTTTTTTTTGCGGTACTGGGGATTGAACTCAGGGGCATTCTACCTCCGAGCTACACCCCCAGCCCTATTTTTTATTCTTTATTTTGAAACCGAGTCTCACTAAGTTGCGGAGTGCCTCACTAGGTAGCTGAGGCTGGCCGCGAACCCGGATCCTCTGGTCTCAGCCTCCCGAATGCTGGGATTACAAG
>PVLC010001769.1:0-132266 GCA_004027655.1 Graphiurus murinus | reverse complement strand
TTATGTCCCATCTACTCCCTAACATCCGCATATTAGGGAGAACATATGCTTCTTTACTCTTTGTGACTGGCTAATCTCACTTAACATAATGTTTTCCAGTTGCATCCATTTCCCTGCAAAGAACATGATTTTGTTCTTCTTTATGGCTGAGTAAAATTCCATTGTGTATATATCCCATAGTTTTGTAATCCATTCATCTATGGATGGACATCTTGGCTGCTTCCATAGTTTGGCTATTGTGAATTGAGCCACTATAAACATAGATACACATGCATCGGTCTGATAGTTTGGTTTCCATTCTTTTGGGTATATACCCAGTAGTGGTATTGCTGGGTCATATGGTAGGTTCACTCCCATTCTTCTGAGGATCCTCCATACTGTTTTCCACAGTGGTTGCACAAGTTTGCACTCCCACCAACAATGTATTAGGGTTCCCACTTCTTCACATCCTCGCCAGCAGGTGTTGTTGTTCGTGTGTTTATGATTGCCATTCTGACTGGAGTTAGGTGAAATCTCAGGGTAGTTTTGATTTGCATCTCCCTGATTGCCAATGATGTGGAACATTTCCTCATACATTTATTGGCCATTTGTATTTCTTCTTTTGTGAAGTGTCTATTTAGGTCCTTTGCCAATTTTTTGATTGGGTTATTTGCTTTCTTAGTTGCGATTTTCTTGAGTTCTTTGTATATCCTAGATATTAGACCTCTATCTGAAGTATTGTGTAGTAGTAGTCCATGGTATGGATTATCACAGTTTGCCTAACATTCAGCTGTTAAAGGATATCTGGCCTGACTTTTGCTCAGGAATATTATGAATAAAGTTGCTGCACATGTGTGTGTATACATTTTTTTTTTATTAACATGAATTTCATTTCTCTGGAAAAATACCCCAAATTAATTTTCTTAGATTATATAGTAATTGTGTATTTTGTTTCATGATATATTGACAAATTATCCTATACAGTGTGAAACTTAAATATGTGTGTGTGTGTGTGTGTGTGTGTGTGTGTGTGTGTGTATAATTTCTTGAGATCTTCTATAGGCTAAGGATTTGTATCCCTCCAAATGCATGTGTCGAAATCCTGATCTTCAGTGTGATAGTGCTAGAAAAGGGGGCCCTGGAAGTTCATTAGGTCTTGAAGATGGGACTTTCTTCAATAGGATTAGTGCCTTTATAAAAGACAAGAGAGAGATGACTTTTCTTTTGACCATGTGAGAAGAGGGTCATCTACAAATTCAGAAGAGAGCTTTCACCGATGTTAGATGTAACAACCCCTTGATCCTCGACCTCCCAGTCTCCAGGCCTGTGAGCCTTCAGTCTGTGGTATATTTGCTATGGCAGCCTGAACTGTAAAGGATAAGATCCTTCCATTAACACAGATCTAGCCTTTTTTTGCTTTGTTTTGTTTTTAATAGTCCCAGAACATGTCATAGTATCGATATCAAGAAATTGATTACACCTTTGGGGCTTTAATTATTTATTTGTCTATTTATTTACCATTGCCAGTGATGCTGTGGTAGACATCCTTTTACAGAGATTTGGTTCCCATAAGCTAGATTTTCAGAATTGACCATTTTATGACACATTGCCTATTACTTTCCAAAAGGTTGTCATCATTCTCACTACCACCAGTAATGTATGGAATCAGCCCTTGCCCCACCTTTTTGTTAGCAGCATAAATGATTAGTCTTCTCAATTTTATTCTCTCTTTATTTTTAAGCTATATATGTAATCCCTTTGGAAACTTGGCATATCATATAGAAAAGGAAGTCTAAATTCATTTTTCCCCTAAGTTGTCCTAATAAGCTATTACTACATGACAACTATCCCAAAATTTAGTGTATTCCCAAACTGATAATTTATTACTACTATTATTATATACTGTTATTCTTTTAGGAATTGTGATGGAGCATGGCAGTGATGGTTTGCTTTTGGTCCCCCCCTCCCAGTCTGGACACCCAGCGGGGGTGACACAAATAACTGGAGGACTGGGCAGTCAAGGACCCATCCTCTTCTTTTTTTCTCTCCCCATAGCCTCTGCATAAGGCAAGTGCAGACTTTCTCCCCAGCATGGCTGACTCAGAGTGATCAGACTTCTCACATGGCAGCTCACGGCTCAGGAAAGAGGAGGAAGAACCTGCTGTCCCCTCGTAAGGGTTACTGGAACTGGTGCAGTGATACTTCCAAGATGCTTCTGTTGCTAATAAACTAAGCTTTGTTTCTATACCACTGCATGCTTCTTAACTTGGCCCTCCTGTGACTCTTATCCCTACTGCAGCCAAGATACACCACCATTCACAAAGCTGCCTCGTGTCCTCAGGTGTCAATCCATGTCTGCCCCACCTTCTGTGGACTCCACCTTTCTTTTTATTTATTTATTTTATTTTTATTTTTATGCTTTTGTTGGTGCATTGTAATTATACATCCTGGTGAAGTTTAAAGTGACACAAACATGCATGCACACAGCACTTGGTCTGTTTCCCTCTGCAGACCATGCTGCTCTCCCCCACTCCCCATGTATGCTAGAGGGACTGGTAGTAATGCCTTCATTTATGGGCACAGCATTATTATTTGAACCATTTTCTTCCTCAATCCTCCTTTTCCCCTTTCTCAGTTCCCTTCCACTGGTCCACTGGTTTCTCTCCTCATTTATCTGAAGTCCTCTTTGCTTCCTATCTTCTCTCTAGCTTCCACATATGAGAGAAAGCATACAGTTAGAATGGCAATCATCAAGAACACAAACAAAAATGCTGGTGAGGAGACGGGGAAATAGAAGTTCTTATATGCTGTTTGTGGGATTGTAAATTAATGCAACCACTATGGAAATCAGTATGGAGGTTCCTCAAAAGACTTGAAATGGAGCCACCATATGATTTAGCTTACTACTCTTTGGTATCTTTCTAAAAGAATTAAAATAAGAATATTATAGTAATACATAGATATCCTTGCTTATAGCAATACAGTTCACAATAGCCAAATTATGGAAGCAATCTAGGTGTCCATCAACAGATGAATGGATAAAGAAAGTTATATATATATATTTTTTTTCTTTTAAAATAATAGCCCCAAGTGTCCAGTCCACGTGACCTGTACCTCGAGAGCCCCTTTGTGTCACTGATCTTTGTTCATAGGCTACCACAGAGCACATCTAGATGTGGAAATGGACAGAAGTCCAGGAAAAAGTGGGTTCTACACTTCCATGAAAAAGTCCAAGCTAGAATTATTGTTTCTTTTCTTCAAAGAGTGAATAATTAGAGCATCATTTTGGTCTTGATTTCCCATGTGAAAGAAAAGGGCAGAAACATTCTGTTTCCTCTGAGAAAGCCTTTCCACACCCCAGGAGTGTGGGTGGGGGTGGGGGATTAGCAGGAAGATTGATGTGCAACTTGTATATTTGGGAGTTTAGGAAGGCATTATTTATTTTTATAAATGTATTCAGTTGTCCATGATCCCAATAGGCATGGATTGGTTGCTGGTGATAGTTTAACCATAAGATAACCTCAGGCAAAGTTCTCATCCATCTCTAATGAGAAGCCTCTCAACGGGACGCAGGCTTTCTTGAAAGATGCAGGGGAGATGAGCTAGCTATTGCTACTGTTTCTAGGAGACAGGAAAGCATCTGATGGTTGCTAACATGGAAAGAAGTTTCAGCTGCCATCTGCCTGAAACTACAGGGCAATAAGTCAAGTCACTATAGGCCCGTGTTAATTTCTAAGGGAACCAACAGAGTAGATGCTGCAAAACTAGTAATAGAAGGAAAGATGTTACTATCTGCCATCTGTTGAAGAAGGGCAGGGGACGAGGAGGCCCTGTTTTGTTGCTGACACTGAGTGCTG
The DNA here is from genome assembly GCA_004027655.1 of Graphiurus murinus. Lineage (NCBI taxonomy): Eukaryota > Metazoa > Chordata > Mammalia > Rodentia > Gliridae > Graphiurus > Graphiurus murinus. The sequence continues at coordinate 128,430 of PVLC010001769.1, read as the reverse complement.
GTTAAGGCCGAAGGTGTTCCTTCCTTTGGCCTGTGTCTCACCAGGTTGGCTGGAAACTGATTACATAGACTGAGGCATCTTGGCAGCCACCATTTGGGAACTTGATGGTTTCAAATACAGCTTTTATAAATTGGAGAAAACAAAGGTTACTGAGTTATTGAAGAGCAGAGATGCTGGTTAAAGGTGATGGCTCTATTAATCTTTGCAGATATAGTACAATATACCAGAGAAACCATGCAATATTGACACAATTAAGTTTGTTACCAAATCCTGGCACCTGCCTCAATTTGCTGAATTAAATAATTGAGACAAACCTTTGGGAAGAAGGAAAAAAGAAATGTATAGTTTTGATGTATAGATTTGCTAGACAATCAGAGAAACCATTGAAGTTAAGCATTCAGGAACCAGCACCAGATGCTCTTCAAACAAAGGAATCAAGTCCCTTTTAAGAGTTAGCTTTTAGGATCATGTTGGTGTCATATCAGAAGGTACACAATTCACATTTAAGTCTTCCTTGGTCAGTTCTTATTTAGATCCACTGGTAACAGGTCTCCTTCTGTTAGTAAATGGATAAGAACATGTTAGTTCTTAACAGGGGGTGAAGGAAACAGGGAGGACCAAGGAAGGAAAATAACAGCTTTGAAACATCCACCTGCTGGTTGCTGGAGTGAGAAGCAGGCCCTATTACACTTTCCCCACTGTCAATATCTACCTTTCATATCCATGAAATGGGCATCCAGAGGAATTTTTAGCATTAAAGGTTTTTACCTGTTGTTGCCATTTTTCCTCCTGAACCTCTAGTGCTTTGGTCATGAGTTTACAAACAGAGTACAACAGAGGAGTAAACAGAAAGACACATACGTAAAGGCAGTAATATCTAGGATGGTTACAGCAACTTGAAAGAGTTCTGTGCATTTCATCCAAGGACAATCTTGGAAGGAATAGTTGATCTCTGCTTTTTCTTCATAGGAAGGACTGGATGTTGTTGTTGTTGTTCTTTAATTCTTTATTTCCCGGGGTCCTGTTCCCTTAATGTCTACCCAAGATCTAACTATTTACTTTTCCCCTCTGAGGAGGTATCCTTAACTGCCATTAGGGAACAGGTGGATGACCACTCAGGGTACTTCCTGCTGACAGAGGGGGTGTAGTAAGGCTAATCCCATAGGAGGTAGGCGATCTTGGGGACCAGAGAAGATAGGGTTTCTTCTGTGTGTTTCCATTTTAATAATCTGTAATTTGAGGGCAGTTAGGTTATAAGTTAACACCATTAAAGGAACATGATTATCCCCAGGTAGCTTTTTTCCTAAGGAGTCATACTTTTGGCATGCTCATTGGGCAGTTGTAGTGGACATCTACATGAAAATGAAAAAAAAATGACACATTAGGACATTGTACAATAGTTCTGGTACCTTTTCAATACTTTTTGTTTTTCTATAACTCTTTACCATGAGCCATCCACATATTAACATTTCAAACTGGAAACCAGGTAGGCAACCAATTTGCAACAGACCATATGACATTGTGAAAAGTCCTAGTGGTGCAGAACCTAGAGCACAGCATACAATTCTCACCATGAGAATGTTCTTTTTGTTTTTACATATTTTTAGAGTCATCTGTAAATCAAGCCCATTGTCTTTACCTTATCTTAAACAGATTATTTTGTTTTTAAAATATTGCACAGGACTCATAGATCCTAATCTTCCCTTTTCATGATGTCTCATAGTCCTGGAACTGCAAAACCCCATGAGGAAATTTGCACACTTGGGAAACACAAATATAACATCACAGTTATACAGAGTTTAACTTTTACTTTTGAAGTAAAATTGAGAATTTATGGCTCAGCAAGATAACTATAGAAAACAGAAACAGCAGGAAATTATCTTAATAAAACCTCACTGTGCACTCATTAAATAAAATTTAAAAAAATATATATGTGACCAACTTTATCACACATGCAAAATTACTTTCATAAACTTCATCCTCCACAAAAATTCTGTGTCTTACCCAAACTTTCTGCAACTTGCTTTTAACTTGATTGTATCCTAATCTTTCATTTCCCATTTGGGTCAATCCTTAAGATAAACAAGATCCATTCTTATTCCTAAAATATTCTTTCTTTTTATCCTCCTTGCCCCAAACCCTCATACTGTTATACTTTCTTCACATCTCTCTCATTCCTATATACTGCTTCCTTTCTGCCTTAATTCTGTCCTTAAATTTACATTTTTGAAACAATCCTTACAAAATATTTATATTGAGATAAAATTCTATTTCCCCAATGAAAATAGAGATAAAGAGGTCAAAATTATATTTTGTAACAAAACAAGAAACAAATTAAGATCTGTTTAAATCTTACAGTGGCCTGGATTTTAAAGAAACACAGTTTTTTTTTTTCTCTTTGGTTTCAATCTCGAATGAGTTTAAAAGTCAATGTACCGTTTAACCCTTTGAGGAACTACCAGATTGTTTTTCAAGGCAGCTGTACCATTTTACATTCCTATCATCAATGTATGATGGTTCCACTATTCCTAATCCTTGTTATTGTTATATGCTGTACTGATTCTAGTTCTCCTAGAGGATGTGGTGTGGTATTTCATTATAGGGTTTGTTTGTTTGTTTTTTGTTTTGTGTCACTGGAGATTGAATCCAGGTGCTTCCTACCTTTAAGCTGCACTCCCAGCCCTTTTTATTTTTAATTTTGAAACAAACAGGGTCTTGACAAGCTTCAGTGCACTGGTCTTAAACCTGCATTCCTTCTATCTCAACCTCCCAAAGTGAGCATCACCATGCCCAGCTTCATTATAGATTTGATTTGCATTTTTCCTGATGGCTAACAATGTTGAACATCTTTTCATGTACTTATTGAACATTTGCGTATCTTCTTTAGAGAAAGAAGAGCTATTCTGATCTTTCGCTGGGTTTTAAGTGGTTATTTGTATTTTTATTATTAAGTTGCAATCATTCTTTATGTATCCTAGATTATTATCCCCTTAGATAATTAGATATTATCCCCTTAGAAGATGGATTATTTTCTTCCATCTTGTAGGGTTGATTTTTCACTTTATTGATGGTGAATCTGATGCACAGAAGTTTTTAACCTTAATGAATTTTAATTTGTTTATTTTTTATCTTGTTGCTTGTGTCCCTGGTGTCATCTCTCTGAATCCTTTGTGAAACTGAAGTTCAGATTTATGTATATGTGTACATACATTTATATATATATATTCTTGTAAGTGTTCAGTGGTTTCAGCTCTTTTACTTAGGTTTTTATTATTTATTTATTTATTTATTTTTGGAACTGAAGATTGAACCCAGGGGGCACTCTACCTCCAAGCTGCACCCCCAGCCTTGTTTTATGCTTTTTATTTTGAAACAGGGTCTCACTAAGTTGCTGAGGCTGGCTTTGAGCCTGTCATCATCCTGTCTCAGCCTCCCAAGTGCTGGGATTATGGGCACACACCACCATGCTCAGTTTTATTTAGGTTTTGCTGCATTTAGATTCACAAATTACAGTCATGTTTCACAACAGTGAGATATTTGGGAAGAATATTGAGGATAACTCAAATTTGTGATTTTCTTTTGTGTGTGTGTGTGAGTGGTACTAGAGATTGACAACAGGGACATTCTATGCTATACCTCTAGCCCTATTTCTTTTTTTTTTTTTAAACAGTGTCTCACTAAGTTGCAGAGGCTGGCTGCAAACCAGCAATCCTCCTGTCTCAGCCTCCTAAGTACTGAGATTACAAGCATGCACCACCATGCCTGCTTCAAATTTGTGATTTTTAATGGATTTATTCGTTACAAACTTTATGCTCATATACTTATCCCCATCCCCACAATAGCAATAGTAACACAGCCTTAATAGCCATTGTGGCAACATGTTAAATTGGAACAAGCTATGTTAATAGCAACGGTTAATAGAATAGTTATGTTAATGTGGCAATAAGCTGGAAACACTGTATGCACCTCATATTGTGTCTTGCATATTTTCTCCAGACCCCTCCCTATCTTAAAAGTCAAAGAGACCTGCCAGATTTTTTATTGACAGCATCAAAAAATAGGACAGAGAAAGTGTGAACCAGGAAATATATTTTCTTATAACTTAGGAAAGCTCAGAACCAAAGAGGCCTGGACCAGCTCTCCTTCTGAAGAACTTTGAGAAAAGCAGTCTTCGAGAAGCATCTGACATTGCTAAATTGGGGAGGAGGGTAGCAGGCAGAGGGTGGCAGCCAGGGAACGTGTCCAAGTTCTCCCACCAATTTCCCACACACCTGGGAGAAGTGGAGGGGCTTCAGAACTTTGCCACAGGACCAGCTACATTATTTGGTGGGGAGGGGGTGGCAAAATGAAAATGCGGGACCTCTTATTCAAAACACAGACAAAGGGTCATTGAAGCAAAATATATAGTTTTCCATCCTTCCATGCACCCTCCTTCCGCACTTCATGGAGTTTTCCATTTGTTATTTAATGTCCTGCTCCTGTGGGTGTGGGGCTTGTCAGAGGTGAACTTAGAGCCTTAGAGGATGGGTCACCTCCCACCAGTCACCGGGCTGGATGCACTGAGCACCAGCTGGGGGTGGGATCTCAGCCTGACTTCTTCTTTCCCCATGAGCCTCCTGCTGAGCAGTGGGTAGGAGGCCCAGGGTACCACAGTCTTCATGGCAGGGCAGGTAGTACCCCTGAGAGTGAGCGAGACGCCTGTACCCACCAGTCTCCTACCCAACACACACCCCCAGCCCTTTTTATTTTTATTGTTGTTGGGGGTTTTTTGTTTGTTTTTGAAACAGGGTCTCTAGATTGCTGAGAGTCTCACTATGTTGCTGAGGCTGGTCTTGAATCTGCAATCCTCCTGTCTCAGCCTCCCAAATACTGAGATTACAGGCATGCACCACCATGCTTGGCTCTCCACTGCCACTTGTTGGAGGTGGAAATCAAGATTCAGGGAGGTGGAATACCCAGAATGAGGTCCTGAGGTCTGGGCTGAAAACATGAGGAATCAAACTTCAATGGCTATAACTCCACTGAAGAGCTCCACGGGGCTTCTCACCCTTTCTTTCATGTGTGTGTGCGTGCGTGTGTGTGCGTGCGTGCGTGCGTGTGTGTGTGTGTGTGTGTGTGTGTGTGTTGCATTCACTTTGTTAGGGTTTCGGTTTGGCATGACCCAAAGGCTCAAGTGTTACAAACACGAGCAATATTTGAATCACTGCTCTGATATCATCACTGGAGGATTAAAAATGTGAACGGATTTACTGGGTGGTAGCTGAGGTAGGTGGGGCATGGTAAGTCATTTGGGGTGTGGTCTTGGGGACGGGGACTCTATCTGTACCTTGTCTCTTCCTGTGTACTTCTCTGCTTCCTGTTGCCATGAGTGGAGCGCAGCTTTCATTGCCATGATGTCTGCCTTGGAGTCGGCCAAGTGTGGACTGTACCTCTGAAACCATGAGCCAAATCAACTTTTACTTCTCTATGTTCTTCATGTCAGATATTTTGGTTACAGGGATGGAAAAACTGCCTAAAACACACATCTTTAGGGAAGCACATTAAAAATACTCCCAAAGAAGATGGAGCTGCAAGGGCAGGAGCTTGAATTGTAAGGTGGGTTCAGGTGGGAAAAGAGACCCTGGAGAAGGTGTCCAAACTGGCCAGCTGAATAGGATGGAGACAAGGGAGACTTTGATATCCAGGAAGCAGGCTATGGCCCTGCTTGCTTAAGAAGAATGGCAGACAGAGCCCCGGCACCTGGGCAAGCTCTCAGGGACAGGGCCAGCCCTTCAGCAGGGGCAGAGTAGACCCAGAATCCACCTCTCTCGATTTGGAAATCAGAAGTCACAAGGGACAAAGTCAGCTCACCTGGGAAGCTGTGGATCAGGGGCAACTGCATTCAGAATTGAGAAGCCGCACAGATCCTGGGGCTTCTTTGGTGCATGAGGGGCTTTTACATTTCTTAGAGATTCTCCATGTCTGAGGGTGGTCTGTGTCCCTAATGCTCCATGATGGGAGTTTGTCTTGTGTATTTCCCATTGACTACATCTCTTACCAGAGCTCTGTGGTGAGGGAACTCACCTTGCATGTTTATATTTCTTTGCATACTGGGAAGGAGAAAGTCTGCACTCCTTGGCACTGGTCACCAGAGACAGGGCAGATACTTGCGTGTGGCATCTGTCCTTCACACACTCTGCATACCAGCACTTGCAGACACAGTCTTTCTGGCCTTTCAACTCAGTCTATCTTGATCTCACCTTATAAAGTTACTAACTCCTAACCTGTGACCATGATAGCCTTAGTTGAGGTCCATTCCCTATCTATTGCATTTCATAACCAGTGTTTGTGGAAATTTACATAACTGGGGGAAGTGATGATAGGCAAATGCTAATGACAGTCTCATGGCACCTATGATTAACATTTAAATATATCTTATAAAATTCACTGGGTCAAACACCAATGAATGAAATCATGTGGGCATATCCATCTGGTCAGGGTAACCTGGGCAGGAGGGGTGAAGAAGGAAGAGAGGGAAAGGAGAAGGGTCTCCCTCCTTTGGAGTTATAGCGTACAGTAAGATCTTCAGTTTTCATAAGCTTTTGTAAGCTATCCCAGTTCATGCCTGATTTGCAAACACACACATATACACATGCACACATATATACATGAAAATACACACATTCAAATATACCCATCCCCAAATACACACACTCAGGGATTTTATTTCCATCATGTTATCAAAATATTTATGCTTTGGGCCCTTGCATGGTCTGCCTTTTTTTCTGCGTTCTGCTTGTTCTGAGCCAGACTGAGATAGGTAATGGAGGCAATCTCCAAATCGAGCAACACAAGGACAAGCTATCCATCAGCTTTAGACAGGATTAATTTTTCTCCCAACAGTTCTATAAATATTTCAAGCTCACACAAAGTTAAAAGCATAGTACAATGATATACGCATGCCTCACCTCACCCAGATTCAGCTATTACTTACATTTGGCTCTAGTTATGAACACATCTCATGGTCTATTTACTTATTTTTGCTGAACCATTGAAAGTTGTGCACATCGAGCTCCTTCATCCCTGAACACCTCAGCTTAAATTTTCTAAAAATAGACATTTTCCCCACTATAAGAAACACATCATTAAGACACCTCAGAAAATAAATAAATAGCTTCACAATATGGTCTCAAATTCAGCTCATTTGCAAATATGCCTGGTTATTTCAAAGTGAGTTTCCTAGTGTGTTTTAAACTAGGTTGTGATCCAGGTTGATGCTGCCTTGGCTTCTTGCATCTCTTCATCTGCAGCTTTCCTCCTGCCTTCCCACTGGCTGACATTCCTGTGGGGTTCAGCTAGCCCTCTGCCCACAGTGACCCAAACACCTAACATGCAAAACCTGAGGAAGAAAGGTTTGACTCACTTGCCAACCTGGAGATTCCAGTGCATTAGATAGATAGTTTGTTATATGCTGGCTCTAAGCAGGAGCCAGGGCTAGAGATCCTCAGGGCATCACAGAGGGGAGCAGAGAGCAAAGTGGATAGAGAGCAAAGGGGACAGAGAGCAAAGGGGGGGGGGGGAGAGAGAGAGGGAGAGAGAGTGAGAGTGTCAAGGCTAGGTGTTGCAGCTGGATAGGGCCCAGGATACCCACTGTACTTGGTCACACCCCCAGGGACCCTTTCCCAGCAACTAAGTTTTGTCTTCAACATGGCTGCTTCCAATGCATGAGGCCTGGGGAACATTTCAAGAATACTGTGATACTAGCTTTGTAAAAAAAAAAAAAATTCAAGGCTGGTTGCTTGTACTATTTGACGGCCACACTGTGAACTTGTCAGGAGCAGGCCTGACCCCTGGATCCAAGGCCCCCACTTCACTCACATAATAGCTCCCAGGCCCCTTGGGACTGGGCCGCCCTTGCCAGGCCTGAGGAAAGGAAACACTCAGACTGGGTAGGGACAGGCTGGGAGGGCAACAGGCTTTGTATCCAAGCATACCCTCCTTTCCTGGGAGCTTCCTTTGGGGGGGGCTCCTGCCCCCTTTGCCTTGTTGGTATGATTGGCCCTTGGGCTCTGAAGGCAGAGGACCTGGGTGGAGAAGGGAATCAGGATGGGTCAAGGATGCTCTGTGTCTCCACCTCTGCTCAGTGCATGCTCAGAGCCAGGCCAAGGTGCACAGTGGCTGAAAGATGAGCTCTCCTCGTACACATCACATCACATCACATCATTCATGGGCTGGAAACAGTCCCTACGGCTCCAGGCGGGACAGCATAGAGATGAGCAGCCACTGGGGCTGAACATCTGGATCTCCCTCTGAGGCCGTGGCCTTAGTCCTCCCCACATCTCACCCCAATCTGACTATGGTGCCTCGTGGTGGGTTGTGGAGCTTCCTGTAGCCATTGTGCAGGTAGGGAGGAAAGCCATCTCTGCACCATTGCTAACTTATAGAGGGAGTGGATGGAGGAGCTTGGCAGGGATGCAAAGGGTTCCAGCTCTCAGACCATGCTCCTTCTGGCCCCATGACAAAGCATCTTAAACTTAGTAGCATAAATCAACAGCCATTTTCTTATGCTCTCAGAATCTGTGGGTCTGGAATTGGACAGCAAGCAGCAGGGCCGGTGTTATGGTTTGGATAGGAAATGTCCCCATGTGTTGGCAATGCAGCAAGGTTCAGAGGTGGAGCATGATTGGAGGAGGTGGACCACTGGGGGCGTGGCCTTGAGAACTATCTGTTCTTAGCTGCTTCCTGTCTCCTCTGCTTCCGGCTGCCACGAGAGAGCAACTTCCTCCTTTGTGCCCGGCCATCACCATGTTTCTGCCTTGGAGTTAGTCAACCATGGACTGAACCTCTGAAACCATGAGTCTGAATTTACCTTTTCCTCCTTTAAGTTGCTTTTACCAGGTAATTTGGTTGTAGTGATTAAAAAAGCTGACTAATACTGATGCCTTGTCTCTGCTTTTCAATATCTGGGACTTCAGTTGGAAGACACAAAAAGTTGGGCATGACTTGGAGGGCTGAGGACCTAACTCACTCCTAACTACATACTGCATCTGGGCTGGGATGAGCTGACAGCTGGGCTTAGCAGGATTGTCAGCTGGAGCAACAACCCTCCACGAGGCTGGGATTCGCTGCCATAGTGGCTGGTGTTCTATAGGAAGCATCCCGAGACTGAACGTGAGGAAAGCCAGCATCTCAAGAGAATCAGGCTGAAGTCATGTGGCCTCACTGACCTATGTTGGGAATTTTCTGTTATTAAACCTTATGTGTAAATGTATCTTATGCACACCCCACCAAAAGACAGCCTGCATTTTAAATACATGCAGGTGCTTGGAAGCCCTACAGAGGTCTGTTTGTCAAAGATGGTGATTCTTCTCCTGTTCCAGGTGCCAGGAAGCACATCAGCAATTTCCTAAGGCAGTCATGGTTCTTCATCTATTTTGGGTCATAAACTTGTGAGAATCTGATAAAAGTGGTCTAATTTTGCACATCATTTCAAGGCTTCACACACACTCTATCTAAATTGATCTCACATCTTGCCACACATCTTGAAGGAAGGGGGAGAAGCACCCATCTTACTGTGCACCTGCTGATCTGAGCAGAGAACTTCCACAAGCAGGAAGCCTTTACCCTGTGACAGCAAGTTTGAGAAGTGTGTTTTAAAATAAGGATAGAGAGATGGCAGGGTAATATTGTAGCTTGGCTTGGCAGGGCCAACAGCCTGCACAGGAACTTTGGACTTGTGGCTTCCTGCACTGTGAGGCAAGGCCTCACCTGGTGGTCCCAGAAGCTGAATTTTCTCAATATGTCAGCACCCACAAGAAATGAATTTCATACAATGGCCAGGGTAACCCTAAGGACTTTTGTCTTCTAAACATGTTTGTTTTTAAGTAAACAGAGCCCTGGCTCCTCTCTCTGTAGATCAGAATGCTGCAGGCCACTTTGATGGAGGTCCTTGCCCTGTGTTTGTGGAACCAGCTGGGCATGGATAGTGTCACTGGGAAGCAGGGTCTGAGTCTGAGATTTGCATGCAGGAAATTCACTGGGGGGTTACCATCTAGAACAGCTAGCGTGAAGGGCTATGGAAACAGGTTTGGGCAGAAAGAGAAGCATTGGGCCACAAGGAGGTTCAAACAGATGACTCAGACTATCACCAGGGAGCCAGAGTGCCAGGTATGCCTGTGGATTGAGGCAGGAAGCCGACCTTCAATCCCCTGCACTGCCTGCTTGTTGGTTATCCCCATAAAGGGCACATGGCCATTGCCTTGGTTGGCAGCAGTCAGCCGCCAACGACACCAGCAGCCAAGGAATGGGGCATGATGGGGGAGGTAGGGACTGGGTCCTGAAGGGTATGGGGCTACCAATCCCCTTGAGTGTAGCACTCTGACCTTGGGAAAGTGACCATGCACTTCAGCCCATGGGACCAATATGCCAAGGCTCTGCTCATACTTGCAGTCCTTTTGATGATTAGATGGATAAAACTGATGAGTGATGCGATTCTAGATCTTTCTGTAATGCCTGGTGTGATTTCTATGATTCTCTGGCAAGGGCACATCCTGAAAAAAAAGAAGACAGAGCCAGAGTCATGCCAGCCAGGGTGTCTCCTCACTCTGGAGTTGCTGTGGACTGAAGACTCCATGCTGGTCGTCCCTGGGCTGGCCACCTGGAGTTAAGCAAAGTGGGGCAAAGCAGGCCTGGGTTCCCTTTTGTTGATTAGTGAGTACCATCACGTGACAGTCATCTAGGGATGGGGCCTCGGCCAGGGGCTGGCCAGTGTTGCCACCACAGGAGGCTGGAGGGAGGACAGGGGAGGACCACACTGGGCCGGAGGAGGACCTTTCTGGGCCAAGCTCCTGCTGGCAGTTCTACAGAAACTGAACTTTTCAGGGAACCTGGAACCGATCAAGCATAAGAGAATGACTTAAAATAAACAAGCTAAGATACTGATGGTGATGATGATGATGATGATAATGGCATTGAGATGGGGATAAGGTCTCTGTAGGAATTATCTCCATTAGTCCTCTTGACAGCCCTGTGATATTGCTACTATTTCTATCCTCATTATACAGAGAAAACTTCCCAGGAGAAAGCTAGTTGGTTGCCCAAGTTACATAGCTAGTAAACAATGAACTGTTACTTGAGGCTGGCAGTCTCTCTGACACAGAACTCCTTGCCCAGCCTCTGTTTCTCATCAATTGTCACCATCGCTCACCTCATTGCTCAGGCCAGATCCCGTAAGGGGTCAAACACCCTGAAACTAATTCATCTGCAAATCCACAAGCTTTACCGTGGAAATCTGTCCTCAACATACCCGCTGTTGTTACCACCCAGCCGACCAGTGTATCAGTCATAATGAGCTAGGTTAGGCCTCAGAGACAGCTCTCAACTCTTAGTGGCTTAAAATAACCAGGGCATTCTTGCCTTTACCATGTGTACATTATAGGCCCATGCCTGTAATCCCAGTACTTGGGAGGCTGAGACAGAAGAATCGCAGGTTTGAGGCCAGCCTCAGTAACTTAGCGAGTCCCTGCCTCAAAATAAAGTATGGGAAAGGGGAGCAAGGAGGGTGGGACACTGAGGGGATGCTCCTTGAGTTTTGTGTGCATGGATGTCCCTGTCACTTATTTCATTAGTATTGTGTATAATTACAAGGCGCCCAGTAAAAATAAATACATAAAAGAGGCTGGAGGTTTAGCTCAGAGGTAGAATGCTCCTGGGTTCAATGCCCAGTAACACACACACACACACACACACACACACACACACACACACACACAGAGAGAGAGAGAGAGAGAGAGAGAGAGAGAGAGAGAGAGAGACCCTAGTCTACAAGACTACAAAATAAAGGCAAAATGAACAGCCCTCTGGTCAAATCTGTCTTCGTCAATAAAGTTTTATTGGAACACAGCCCCATCCAGTCATTTGCAAATTGCTTTCATTCTGCAATGGCAGGGCTGCATAGATAGGCAGAGACTGAAAGGGAATTCTTTACCAACAGTGAATTCTTTACCAACCGGCCCTTTATGGAGCCAGTTTGCTGACGCCTTCCCTAGTGGACCCAGGCTCAGTTTTCCCTCAGATCCACCTCCTTCCTCACCCCACATCTGTCTTCAGCTTTCAGCACCACTCATTTCTTCCTGTCCGTCCACTTTCTTCTCTAACAGCACCTCCCCAGGGGGCCTCCCTGACCTAAAACAACAACCCTAAGCCTTGTCATTCTTTAATCTCTCCTTTGTAGCACTTCCCTCCACTTGAAATTACATGAAAAACTTTATTCACCTCTCTCCAGTCTTCTCCCATATCAAGGTCTGTGAAGACTTGAGCTTGGGGCTGAGAGACATGAAGGGTCTCAGTACATTAACGATCTTCTCTTACAGTCTCTGCCTCTGCACCTTCCATTCCAAGCTGACCCGTGCCTTCTTGGGGAGGACATGTTTAGATTTTGGCCTCAGCTCTACAGAGAACACAGACTTTTCAGAATCGCCTTGTGTCTGAGGATTTTAATTTTGCATTTGAGGATAAAGGACAACAGTGGTATTACTGTGCTGTGTGTGTGTGTGTGTGTGTGCGTGTGCATGTGTGTGTGTGTGTGTGTGTGTGTGTGTGTGTGTGTTAACACTTCCAACACATTCTAGTCATTGGTGGGAGGTCGACTTTGAACATCTCTGCAGTCCCAAGGAGAACAGTCTTCTGTAGCTTTGAAGCCAAATGAGATTTCTGAAAAGGAAGTTACAGTCAATTGAGAAATCTCAGTGGAGCGTGAAGAGCAGAGGGTTCCCCATGGTGGGGCTGCAGCGGAGCCTGCACAGGCTAGCAGGGCCTTCCCCAGCAGAGCAGGCCACCCATCCTTCCTCATCCTTGCTGGGGCTTGGACAACTTCAAATAAGTTTAGGTAAGTCCAGAAGGGAAGCCAGGCAAAACACAAACACAGTGGTGCCCCTTATCCTTTTCTTACGGAGATGCTGTAGAATATGGCAGGCATAAGGTCGAGGCCACTAGTGGTTGGGGTGGGGTCTGTAGGGGAGGGTGTACTCTGAAGCAGCCCCTGGCTCTCCCTGCCCTGTCAGGCTGTGTGCCAAGAGGGCCTGCTGCCTGCTGCCTCTGGGGCTTGGCCTCCTGCCACCAGCACCCTTGGTTGCCAGTTCAGGTGCTGCTGCTCTGGGCCCTGCCCTGAAATCTCCTGTGCTCTGCCCTGCCCACAGCAATAACCCCCTCTGTCACTGATGAAGTTGATGAAGCATAGCTTCTAAACCATTTGTAGTGTGTTCTCAGAATCACCCCCTCTTCCCTTCTTACATGGGGCCTCCTTATCTATAACTAATGGGCATTGTCACAGGTAGATATAAAATGTCCCCTAAAGAGCTCATTTATTAATGTTTGGAGCTGTTGTCATTGAGTCATGAGGTTTGTAATCCCAGCAGTGGATAAATCCTTTATAATGGATTTATCTGGGTGGAGACTCAGGCCAATAGGTGCAGCTAGAAGTGAGTCCCTGGGGGTACAGCCTTGGGGTTAGATGGTTCCTCCTCCCACCTCTCTCTCTCTCTCTCTCTCTCTCTCTCTCTCTAGCTTCTGGCCTCTGTGATGTAAACAGCATAGCCCATGTGCTCTCTCTCCACCTCCTGCTGCCATGCCCTGAGATACACGGTCTGGTCCCCAGTCTCACATGGACTGAGCCCAAAGCTGTAAGAAAATAGATCTTCTTCCCTCTAAGTTACATGGTCAATCTTCTAGATTATAGCTGCAAGCATGCTGATTGGAACAGGCATCCAGCTGGTTCTCAAAGAGTCCAGCACTTTCTGATTCCTGGCTTCGGTTCATAAGCTTCCCATCTTGGTATCTCCTACTTCTCCTTGTGATAGCTGCCCTGTCCTCCCTGAGTCCATGTTGTCTATCACATAACATTCCCTCTGGTCCTTCTGATTCCCCAGCAGGCATTAGCACTAGTGAAGCACACTTGGAAATGCTCTGCATGTAATTCTCCCTCCCTGGAGGCTCCAGGAACAGGGGTCTGGCTTGTTCATCTTTCTTCCACCAGCACCTGGTGCAGAGGATGGATTAGTGTTGACCAAATGAATAAATGCCCTAAGAATAACTGGAACACTAATTCACACTGAGATGCAAATGACTAATAGACTAAAATGTTTTGGTGTGCAGTCTTTCCGTAAATTCTGGTATCGCTGAGGTAGGGGATGAAGGTGGTGTAGAATAGGATTCATTGGAAAGAAGTAAGAAATCTAAGCCAGAGTGCCTGGCTATGGTTCCTGGGCACGCTTGAATGATTGGAGTTGCCTGGGATCCTTTATGGAGGTCTTTGATTGGTGTGATCTCCCTGTACTAGGGGACTTGGAGGTTCTGCTGTGCTTGCTCTGTGGGCTGACTGGGGAATAGTTGACTGGTAACCAAGAGTAGTACTTATCAGTATTCATATTCTCAGTAGGGGAATGAGCTGCAGAGAGGAGGGGAGTGGGCAGGTCCATCTCTGGGGGTCAGGCAGCAAAGGCTTTGGAAAGGGTAAGTACAGCTGCTATGTCTCAGAGGTGTCTCTTTCAGTTGCTCTCTGATAACCTTAGGTGTCCTGTAGGTGGGTTGATGAGTCTTTCTTTGGCCACCTGTGCTGTGACCTTCTATGTCTGTGGAACTGTAAAGTCTATTCCTGGCCTTGTCCAGTGGGGCAGGAATAGGTCTCAGCTTCTTTCTGTGTCCTGTTGACCTGACCCTCAGCCATGCCAGCTGTGTTTCTATCACACACATGCGCAGACCCAGACCAATGTGGGGGTCCTCCCTTGCAGAAGCTCATGGCCTCTATTTCCTGGAAAGGTTTGTTGGATGTGGTTGTGAAGACAGACCCAGCAGTTGGCAGGTTGCCTGGCTCCCATTCTCTACACAGGGTACTGTGTTGCCAAGCCTCTTGCCCGCTGGTGTTTGAGAAGAAAGGCCCAGCAGGTTGCTGGATGCTCTCAAAGGATGTAGCTCCCCTCCAGTGACTAAAAAGACTGGTTCCATCCTTGAAGTTTACTGAGCCCCTGGAGTCGGCTGTGCCAAGGGAAGACAAGAGCTGCCATTAAACTCACAGAGGGGGCAGAATAGCAGGGAGGCAAAGGAATCAGATGAACTGAGAGGGTCCTGGCAACCAGGTCTGGGGTACAGCAGACCAGGGCCCCAGCCCCTGCTGACTGGGCCTGAAGTCATGAACTTCCCATCTTAGGAGGACCAGAGTCCAGCAGTCCTCACACTTTGCTCCATTATGGGGAAAGAAGGCAGGGAGCAGAAGGGGCCTGCAAGAGCCAGGTACAGGTGAGGGGGACAGAAGCATCAGAACATGCAGTCAGCCCTCCCCATTTCTATTAACAAGTCACACGTGTTCCTCTGCATTTGAGTAGGGTTTGGGTGGCAGACCATGATAAAATCATATTAAACAAAGTCCCATCCCTCCCTCTCCATTCCTCTTCATCACCTCTTGGCATCCCATAACAACAGCTTAGGATCCTTCTGGGTCCACCCCAACCCACACAGATGTCAACTTCATATGGTGGCGAGTGACTCTGGGTCCACCTCTGATGGTCTGTTCTCCCCAGACACTCCCTGTGTCTCCTCATTTCTCACAACCTCTTCAAGAGTCTTCCCTACATTCGGCATCTCTAGATGGATCTGCTCACATCTCCCTACCAACCATTCATCAGCGGCCTTGCCTGTTCATGGCAAAAGACCCTGCCCATCAGTTCATCATTGGCACAAGCCATTCCCTCTTTCTGGAATATTCTTCCCCTCTCCTGCCTCAGGTGAGAGCCTTGGTGTTGGAGGACATTTGACTCTCCAATACAGAAGTCTGGGCTGGATCTTGCTGGCCAGAAGTTCTCAGACTTGCTCATGCAACAAAGCTCCGGGAAGATAGGAGCTCTTTGCACAATTCCTTGAACCATTGGTCAGTTTCATTCCACTCTGACAACTGGAACATATTAATTAGATCATGAGATAATCCTCTTTTACTCAGTCTACTCGGGTTAAGTGCACACAGGTCTTGGCACAGACAAAATGTTTTCAATAAAACACATTTCCAAGTTTTTCATACAGTGCACATTTTCTATTTGCTTAATTTTCTAATCTGCTTAGATTCACAAAGGGTAGCCTGTTTTCTTGTATATCTCTTCATCTTGGTGAGTCCTGAGTTTCTTTTCCTGTAAGACAAGGATAACAATACCAAGGTCATAAGATTTGAGAGGATTAAAGTCACTAGAACACATGGGAGAATTCTAGTAACTTCTGTCCCCTTCCCTTTTCCAGGTACATCCCACTGGACCCTCTACTATGACATTCATTATGGCCCATGTGTCTGATATGGGCCTCTGGTCTGTTTCCATGGCAATTCGATCTTTACTTATTTTTCTCTTGCATGACATCTACTTCCCTTCCTAATATAGCTTCATTATGTTTATGGGGAATTCCTCCCCCTGGGTGGAATTCTAAATGTCCCCCTAGGTGGGCTTGCTGAGGGAGCCATTATTATTTCCAAAATTTTCAACATAGGAGATTTTCAGATGGTGACACATGCCTATAATCTCAGTACTTCAGAGGCTGAGACTGAAGAATCGCAGGTTCAAGGCTAGCCTCAGAAATTTAGAAAGGCTCCGTTTCCAAGTTAAAAAAAAAAATAAGAGAAGTGTAGTTGAGAGGTAGAACTCCCCTGGATTCAGTCTCCATTACAAAAAAATAAAAAGATTCTCAGAGGAACTTTGTTTTCTCCCTCTTGTAAGAGAGAAAGCTGTGGCAATGTCACTAACACTACTGAAATGGTTGACACCTGACAACTCCTATTCTATTTGTCACCTTGACCCTGCAAGGGAGATGTTGGAAGAAAGTGGTAGAGAACTCCCAGGACCTCACAGAACACAGGAGGGAAAAGGTCTAAAAGTTTAGCAGAAAAGGCCTTATTATGGTCTTGGGTGGGTGGACTCTCTGCTGCCACTCAAGGAAGAAAACCTGATCTATGTATAATACTTCCCAAAGGACACCACGGTGCCCCTGGCTCTTCAGATGGAGTGGAGATGAGTCTTACTGTAGAGAATGTGTTCATCCTTTTTTTTTTTTTCTGTACTGGGGATTGAACTCAGGGGCATTCTACCTCCAAGCTATACCCCCAGCCCTATTTTTATTTTTTATTTTGAAGCAAGGTCTCACTAAGTTGTGGAGTGCCTCACTAGGTAGCTGAGGCTGGCCGCGAACCTGGATCCTCTGGTCTCAGCCTCTCAAATGCTGGGATTACAAGTGTGTGCCACCATGCCCAGCTATGCCTCAGCTTTTAAAACAAACGGACAGTGATGTGCAGTTTTCACTATATGGCTACTGGTTTTTGAAAATGTCTTGTTTTCTCATTCAGCTCTGTAAGCTGGCTCCTATGCCCCCAGAGTCGTATTCAAAGTGGCTACCAACTGTATTATCTGTATTTGTGATTGAATTGCTTGGTTGTTTGTTTTTAGGCACTCTGAATTTCATCATTAATTACTGCCTGTGGTATTCTTTAGATTTCAAAAAAAATCTTGGGTTATAACTTTCTGACTTTCCTCTCATCTAGAGATATCTTCTCATTACTTTTATGATTTAATGATGACTTAGCTGTCTATGTGAGTTTAGCAATATATTCCTTGATCCAACATTTCACAGAAATTTCTCTACTGCCTTTTAATAGTTAATGTGGCTATAGAAATACAGTATATATGACATGTCTTTGTTTCTTGGCCTGGATGTAAGAGACAAAATAATTACAAATCTAGACAGAGCTTGGTTAAGAAATTGAATATATTTATACATGGTATATAGTTTTTTACATGCAAAATAAGATTTTTTTCGTTTCTTAGGATTTTTTCCTTAATTTACATCTTAAAATACTTGTTATTGTTTCTGTTTTATGATTTTCTGAGAAATTAATTTTCATAGTACATTGTCCTTATTCATTATCTTCTCCCTAAAAATTTTTTGTTGTTCTGGGGGATTGAACCAAGGGGCATTCTAACTCCAAGCTACACCTCAGTCCTGTTTTTGTTTTTTTGTTTGTTTTTGTTTTTGAAGCAGGATCTCCCTAAGTTGCTGAGGAGCTCACTAAGTTGCCAAGGCTGGCCTCATTCTTAATACTTTTTATCTGTTCCCATGCAAGTCTTTCTTGGATGCCAACAGTTTTTCTTTTAGTTTTATGCCCTGACAAAATTATGACTACTGTTCTCAGAAACACTCAAGATAATATAAAATTGCATCCACACGACATGAAAAGAAACCTTCTAAGAAAAACTTTCTTTTCTATGAGAAAACATGGGCATATACATAAAAGCCAAAATTGTATTTTCCCCAAATCTCAAAATATAACTAAGGCCTAGAAAAAATGTAGAAAAATATAGTAGATGAAATAATACTATTAGAAAGATGCAAACATATTAGAAAAAGAGGTGAGCAAACTAGAGGATGAAATGTATAAAAGCTAACACTCATTTAAGAAAAGTTCCAAAAGTGAAAATTATTAAGAAAATAACAGAATAGTATTCATGGGTTGTTGTAAAACACAAATCCTTAGACCAAAGGGAGTTTGGATGAAATATGGGGAATTCTATTCGCATTTAGAGAGAGCAAACATGGCTATGAGGAAAAACAATCAAAGTGGCATCCGTGAAAACTGGAATTAAAGAGGCTATCTTTATTCCAGTGCATGTTTTTGGCTCCTTTGTCAAAAATAAATTGGCTGTGTGTGTATTTTTTCTGAGTCTTCTATTCTGCTCCATTGGTCTATGTGTCTGTTTTTATGCCAATACCATGCTGTTTTTATTACTATAGCTTTGTATTATAGTTTGAAGTCAGGTATTGTGATACCTCCTGCGTGGTTTTTGTTGCTGAGAACTACTTTGGCTATACTGGGCTTTTTGTTGTTTCAAATGAATTTAAGGACTGAATTTTCTATGTCTGTAAGGACTGACCTTGGTAATCACTTTTGGGAGTATGGCCATTTTGATAATGTTTATTCTTCCTACCCAATAACATGAAAGATCTTTCCATCTTCTAAGATCTTCTTTGATTTCTTTTTTCAATGTTTTATAGTTTTCCTTTTTGGGGGCAGTATCACAAGTGGAATTGTTTTCTGGATTTGTTTTTCATTGGATTTATGGTTGGCATACAGGAAAGCTTCTGATTTTTTAAGATTGATTTTGTATCCAGACACTTTGCTGAATTTGTTTATCATTTCTTTAAGCCTTTTGGTTGAGTTTGCTGAATCTTCTAAGTATAGTATCATGCCGTCTGCAAATAGGGACAGTTTTAGTTCTTCCCTTCCTATTTGTACTCCCTTGATTTCCTTCTCTTGTCTTATTGCTCTGGCTAGAGTCTCAAGTACTATATTGAACAGAAGTGGTGATAGTGTACATTGGAAAAAAGATAGCCTCTTCAATAAATGGTGTTGGTAAAACTGGTTAACCATATGCAGAAAAACAGAAATAAACTCCACTTTCTCACCCTGCACAAGAGTCCATTCAAGATGGATCAAAGACCAGAGACTTTGCAGCTACTTGAAGAGGGCATAGGTCCAACTCTTCAATACATAGGCACAGGTAAAAATTTTCTCAACAAGACCCCAAAGGCATAAGAAATTCAAAGGAAAATCAAGACATGGGACTGCATTAAACTGAAGAGCTTCTGTACAGCAAAGGAAACTATCAAGAACTAAACTGAACTTGAGAAGGAGGGAGGAAGAGAGTGGGGTGGGAATTGAGGAAGGGGTTAAATGAGAAATGTGTGCATATATGCCTTTATCAGCTTGTACCTAACAAAGATCTATGATTACAATGCACCAATTAATTAAAAAAATAAAAAAGAACCTCAATAGAGAGCCCATAGAATGGGAGAAAAATTTTGCCAACTACTCCTCCAATAGAGAACTAATATCTAGAATATACAGAGAACTCAAGAAACACGCCACCAAGAAAACAAACAACCCAATTAAAAAAATGGGTGAGTAAACTAAATAGACACCTCACAAAAAAAGAAATACAAATGGCCAATAAATGTTTGAGGAAATCTTCAACATCATTAGTAGTCAGAGAGATGTAAATCAAAACTACCCTGAGATTTCATCTAACCCCAATTAGAATGGCAATCATTAAAAACACAAACAACAAGTGTGTGGAGAAGTGAGACCCCTAATACACTGTTGGTGGGTTTGCAGATTAGTGCAACCACTTTGGAGAATAGTATGGAAGATCCTTAGACGAATGGGAATGAACCTACCATATGATCCAGCAATACTACTTCTGGGTATCTACCCAAAAGAATGGAAACCAAAATACAAGACTAATGCATCTGTATCTATGTTTATAGCTGCACAATTTGCAATTGCCAAATTATGGAAACAGCCAAGATGTTCATCAACAAATTAATGGATTACAAAACTATGGGATATGTACACAATGGAATTTTACTCAGCTATAAAGAACTCAATTATGTCATTTGCAAGGAAATGGATGGAACTAGAAAACGTTATGTTAAGTGAGATTAGTCAGTTACAAAAAGTAAAAAAATCGTATGCTCTCCCTAATATGCAGAAGTTAGGGAGAAAGTGGGTCAAAGGAGGGACTCTAGACGAAGAAGGAGAAACCTTAGATGAGCAAAGAAGGCAACCTTTCTGAAGGTAATGGAAGGGGGGGGAGGGAAACTCCCTAATGCACATGATATACATTCAAAAACATATCAAAGTCAATAACTAAGCCAAACATGAGAAAGATGAAGAGCGGAGGGAATAGGGCAGGAATTGAGGAAGGGTTAAGTAAGTAATGTGTACATGTATACCTCTACCAGCTTGTGCCTCACAAAGATGTATGACTACAATGCACCAGTGAAAAAATAAATAAAAAACTGTGTGGGGTCCTCCCAACAAAGGGGGCCCCTACCCCGATCTCCCTGGAGCGTCTACCCTGAAAAGGGAGTTCCCCATGGGAAAGGAAGGTCACACCGCAATGAACACACGGCGGGGACTGAGTATCAGAGGACTCATCCGTTTATTACATGAGGGGCAAAGAGTTATATAGAGCAGAGTGAGTGTAGTGTCTCCTTGCAGGGCCAATCAGGATAAATGTCATCTTGGTCATGCCTCTTTGGCCCAGTCCAAAAGCTGATCACATGCTGATCACACTACCAGGGACCTATCAATGGCTTGATCACGCTGAGGAGACATCCCTCGTCCAATCCTGGTCTCTGGTAAACACTCTTAGGCCTCCACCCTTGCCACTTCCCCTCTGCGCCATCTTTGATGCCTTTTTTTCCTTTCTGTCGGGCGGGGCTACCGCCTTCTCTCTGGGGATCTTTCCCCACAAAACTGGAATTAAATGTAGAAAGGAGCTGGGTACACCTGTACTCCCAGCACTGAAGAGACTGAGACAGGAGGAGGCTCACAGGTTTGAGGTCAGCCAGCCTCAGCAACATAACAATGCCCTCAGCAATTTAGTGAGGATGTTTCAAAAAAAAAAAAAAAATAGGGCTGGGGTGTATCTCAGAAATAGAATGCCCCTGGATTCAATCCTCAGTAAACACACACACACACACACATACACACACTATATATGCCTTCAATATTTTAAGCAAAAACTGCTATCTAATTATAAATCTGCTGAAGGATGAGAATGGAAGGAAGATATTTTCAGTCCTACAAGGGCTCAGTAAATTGATCACAGGCACCGTACCAGAAAAAAAGAACATCAACTTTTATAAAGGCATATTTTTTTTTATTTTTTATTTTTTTGCGGTACTGGGAATTGAACTCAGGGGCATTCTACCTCCGAGCTATATCCTCAACCCTATTTTTTTTATTCTTTATTTTGAAACCGAGTCTCACTAAGTTGCAGAGTGCCTCACTAGGTAGCTGAGGCTGGCCGCGAACCCGGATCCTCCGGTCTCAGCCTCCCGAATGCTGGGATTACAAGCGTGCACCACCACGCCCGGCTATAAAGGCATATTCAAACACACACACACACACACACACACACACACACACACACACACACACCCCAAAATGACCATGCATTCTAAGAAACAGTGGAATAAATCCAGAAATGTAATAGGTAGAAATCCTTAAATGACAGCAGTACAGCAGCCCCCCCCCCGAACTAATGCACTTGACACAAATATAATTAAAAGCTCAAATATCATATGAATACAGTGTAGAAGGCATGTGATCCTTCTGCCATAAAAAGATTAAAGGCAATCAGATTCTCTAGACAAAACAAAAAACTCTAAAAGAAAATCATGGCACAAATATGAGACAAACTGAAACTTGGCAAAATCTTAAGCAATTAATGGCTTTTAAGAAGGGGAATATATTTGACCATGACCATTGGAATGTTTTCAGTAGAACAGCAAACATTCAGTGACCTAGAAAAATGCTCTCATTCATTGTTTATCTTTCTTTATTAAAAATATATGACTGAGCCATAGGAAATTGCCATAATTTTTATGGGTAAATAAAGGTTGACTATCGGGAAGTTAGATTGGGACTGTACCTCAGTGGTAGAGTACTGGCTTAGCATTCTTGAGGTCCTAGGATCCATTCCAAGCACAAAAGCAAGCAAACAAACAAAAAACAAACAAATAAAAGAAATATAAGGAATTTCACATGATTCAACTGAATAATAATCACATTATCAAAATTTGTATTGGTTTTTGATTTTGAGTCGATATATAAAGTAATGGAAGATAAATATAGTTGCTGAATAACTATGAATGATAAAAGCGTTGGAAGTACAAATCTATGGCATTTTTAGGAGATGGAAGAGTGAGGAAGTTCAGGGCACAGAGTTGCTTACCAGTGAGGAATCCGATACTGACTGTAAGATACTGATTATATTTTCTTGATCATGGATCAAGAAACAAAATGGATTTTATAATATAAAACAAATATGTAAATATACTCAGATTAAGAATTGGAAAGTAAGGAGGTGCTTGAAAGGTAATGGATAGAAGTTTAAAGGATGCAGTAGTTAACATTCAGGGGACCCCTTTGACCATATCTGCAGTAATATCAGAGAGGATGCTTATGTCAATGAAAATAGGCAAGAGTAGTGATTTTATGCAGTTTTCCCAAGTTGGAAATAACCCCAGTGTCATTATTCAAAGTCATCATTTATCCAATAAAATAGATAAATAATTGTAGCATATGCTATGATGAGCACTATACAGTCTTGCCTTTCCTACTGTAGTAGCCCATGATCCCCTATCCCTGTAGGTGGCTTGCCTTGGCACCATGTAGCGATCACCTTTATCTCAATTCCTTTGCCACCGTAGCCAGGTCTCATCCTCTCTTCTCCTGTCAAATGGACCTCCACCAACATCAACAGACCAGACAAAGGAATGTCATGGAATGTACACATCAACCAGGAAGTGGCTTTTAAGTCTTAGTATCACACTAACCCTCAGGCTTACCCAAGACTCTAACTCAGCTTTTAAAAATTTCTCTCCTGGCTGGGCATGGTGGTGCATGCATGCCATCCCAATACTTGGGAAGTTGAGACACGAGGTTTGCAGGTTTGAAGCCTGCCTCAGCAACTTAGGAAGACCCTCAGCAACTTAGTTTCAAAAAATAATTTAAAAATTGGGCTGGGTGTGTAGATTTGAGACAGAATGTGCCTGGGTTCAGTCCCTAGTACCCAAAATAAACAAAAGCATTGCTCCAAGTGAATGTAGGGTCAACCAGAAGGAATTAGAATTAAGGAAAATGACAGTGTCTGAAATAAAGAGTCTGCTTTGTCCAGACTCAACAGACAATTTCTTACTTAAGATGGCACTATAATCATGGGCACAGTGGAGAAGTACTAACCACTCAACTTGGGGTCCAAGATATCTTTCATCAGTTTCTGTTACACCATCTATAATGACTACAATGTGTTAATGTTGCATGTTCAGGATTCATTGAGTGTTTGTGATGTGTTAGCCACTGTGGAAATAGTTTACATGTATTTACTCCTCATGTCAAAACCAGTTTCAAAAGAAGCCAGCCTCAGTTAATACATAACATTTGTGCTGGGTCCTATCATATGAAATTGCTGCTGCTTGGCCACTTTTGTCCTACAAAACAGCAATTGCATGTGGTTCAATCTGATATCACATTGTGTGGCCAGTGCCAGCCTTGCCAGTGCCCAGAGGCTGAGGGAAGCTGGAAGGAGGCCCAATAGTCAGAGGCAGCGAGGGTCTGGACCCAGCCTGCAACTTGGGAGCATCATGGGCTAAAATTGAACATGGAGGTTTTGGATCCTGATCTCTAAGATGATCTTCGGGTCCTGCCACTGCACCAACAGGAAATGCACAGTTCCCTTGAGGAGGAAGAGACTCCCTATTTCAGAAGAACCTATGGAAGGGCAGTGCCAAGGGTCCAGGGAAACTCACCCTATCATTAACCTGGAATTTATTATTATCATTATTATTATTTTGTGGCACTGGGATTGAATCCAGGGGCATTCTACCTCTGAGCTACATCCCATCCTTATTTTATTTTTTATTTTGAAACAGGATTGCTAAGGGTCTCACTAAATTGCTGAGGCTGGCCACGAACCTGTGATCCCCCTGTCTCAGGCTCCCAAGTACTGGTATTACAGGCATGCACCACCACGCCTGATTTTACTCCTGGGCTAGGGAAGGGACCCCTAACCCAACAAGCAGGATTCAATCATCACTGAACAGCAGCAGTTCAGAAGTTCCTGAGAATTTTGACTGGGCAGTCTTATTCCTTTCCTGAGCTTTCTTTTTTTTCTTTTCTTTCTTTTTTTTGTGGTATTGGGGATTGAAGCCAGGGGCTTTCTACCTCTGAACTACACCCCTTATTTTTATTTCTTAATTTTGAAACAGGGTCTCACTAGGTTGATGAAAGTCTCACTACTTGCTAAGGCTGTCCTCGAACCTATGATCCTCATGTCTCAGCCTTTCAAGTACTAAGATTACAGATGTGTTCCACCATGTCTGGCTCTCCCCTGAGCTTTCTACTGAGGATGATAAGAAAGTGAATTGTTTCTAAGTGCACAGCTCTCCAGGCTTAAGGGAGTTACACTGATACCCAAAGGAGGGGGCAGTGTGTCATGAAGATCAGGACTTTGGGTCAGTCGTGGCAAATGGTGGCACTTGGGGATCATGTCCTTTGAAGAGGGGAGGTAGCATTCTGTGTCTGGGAAGAGCAGGTGTGGATATTGGCAGCTGAAAGGTGGATGGAGGCTGAGGCTGCTGCAGGCAGCCACCTGATGAGTATCTGTTGCTCCCTCTTCTTTGCTAAGAGCACCCCATTTTATTTGGGGCAGTGATATGCCCAGTGGAGAGAATAGATTTTCGCAACAGTCTCTGTAAGTAGAAGTAAAGTGACAGAAACACTGGCCATCGTGTGGGGCTCTGGGAACACTTTTTGCAGTGGAAGGCATATCATATGTCCTCCTTCTTCTGCTTTACTTACATCCATGAAGTGCCCCAAGGATCCTCCTTTAAGGCCACCAGGGCACTGACATTCTTTTATGCGTCCATGTATGGCTCCTTGTTTCCTTGATACCAGTGATCTCAGGACATGTCCTTCATCCTCAAGTCCCAGGTCTCTGGCAGCACACCTGCTACTCTTCCCACCCTGCATCATTTCACACAAATCCTGGGCGGGTGCTTCATTATGCTCAAACTGGAGCCTGTTGGCTGGGATGCAAAGTAAGAAAGAAGCAAGTCTGGTCCTGTATTCAGTGTCCTGGACACTCAGCAGCTCAGAAGTCACTTCTTCCCAATCCCTCCAGCCTGCCCATGGCATTCAGGTCCATCGCTCTAGAGACTCTATGTTGCAGGAGAGAACATGTCACCTCTAAAGACAGAGACCCAGGTCCTGGTGGGGTTGGCCCTTCCATCTGAGAGGAGGGCAGAGCCAGCCAGTGGGGTGCTTCTCCAACCCTGATATTGTTGAGAACTGAAACACTTTCCTGGAAAATGGAGACCTGGAGACCCAGAACCCCCCATCTCCATTCACTCGTTTACTCTAGTACCTTTTCCAGAATGTGCCATGCTAAGCACTGTAGATCACAACCCAGCACTTTCTTTGTAGGAGAGTCTTAGAGCACAGAGAATAGGGCCATAAAGAAGGTTTGTGAGTGCTTTCCAGGAGGTTCCCCAAAAGCTTGGCTGCTCCCTATCTGAGCCCCACTTCTGAATCCTTTCCTGGTAGCAGAAGGGTCAAGACAGAGTCTTATCTCCCTCCACAAGTGCACCTGGAGCTAAGGTAGCTGAGAGCAGGCAACACCACTGTCCAGAGACACAGGAGGTTCCACCCACCTGCCAGGTGGACTTCTTGGCAGCAGTGTCACCTCACTATCACATCCCCTTCAGTTACGGTGGACAGTGCTGGTATCTTCATCCTTGAAGGGTCAGTCTGAGCTCCCACCTACTTTCATCTACTATCCAGCTATGAATGAATGTTTGTTTCTCCTGTCCCAAGTCAGATGCTAAAATCCCCAATGTGATCATCTTCAGGAAGTGGGATATTCAGGAAGGGATTTGGTCATAAGGTTGGGGCCTTCATGAGTGGGACTAGTGCCTCAAAGAAGAGGCCCAAGGGAGTTTTTCTCTTCTGCCATGGGAGGAAACAGCAGGAAGTCACCGTCTCCAAGGGATCAGCCTTCCCTAGACCCTGCATCTGCTAACACCTTGATGTTGGCCTTTCCAGCCTCTAGAACTACAAGAAATAAACTTTTGTTGTTTCTAAGCCACCTAGTTTATGGTATTTTGTTATAGCATCCCAAACTAAAACCTGGGCCTAGCCAAAGTCCATGGTGAAATTCCCACTTCTTCAGGCTGAGGGCCTTTTGGATGATAATGGTCGATTTCTTGTTTCTTGTCTTTGAGTCACATTTAGTCTTTTTCTAAAGGTAAAACAGTTTCACAGTGACCAGATATCCCTAGGTCTAAATGCTGTTCTCTATTTTATGTATTTAGTTTATTTTAAAAATAATATTTTACTAATGCATATTAATTGTATGTATAATGAGAGTCAGTGTGGGATTTCCATATGTCTATGGCATGCACCAATCATGTCCAACCACCCTTCTTCTTCCCTTCACCCCCACCCTTCCCAGTCCCTAGTAATCACTACTATACTTTCAAAGTTTCCATATATAGGAGAGAAAATGCAGTACTCATCTTTCTGTGACTCATTTCTTTCATTTCCAGTGAAATTTTTATTTGTCTTCTGTTTCCATCCATTTAGCTACAAATTACAACATTGCATTCTTCCATATAACTGAATAATACTCCATTCTATATATATGCCATAGTTTAGGCAGGAAGAGAGCCTCCAGTTAGAACAATTTCCTCAGCCTTTCCATGGGATTCCCTCCACTACATAATGATGCAGCAAGAAGCTCCAGCTGATGCTGAGCAGATGCTGGCACTCTGCTTTTAGACTTCCCAGCCTCCAGAACTGTAATAAATACATTCCTTTTCTTTTTTAATATTAATAGACTTTACAAATAATTTTATTAGTGCCTTGAAACTATACATCAAAGTGAGGCTCTGTGCATTTCTTTTCTATACAAGTTATGCAGTCTCAGGTATTCAGACAAGACAGTCTCACTTGATTGGAGAAGCAGCTGGCCATGTGATCCTACAGAAGTGACATGAGCCTAGAGATACAGAATGCACGGCTCTCTCCACCTAATACAGAACTCTGTTCTAAGTCACACTTGTATGCACCATGGAGTCAGAAACCAGAGACCCCTCCCCTTAATATTTTATGAACTCCCTTTGCTTTTGAAATTGGCATTATAAGGATTTTGTGGGTCCCAAATGTGTCCTTGTCTTCAAGCCACAATTCTCCAGCATCTCAGCAGGACATCTGCAAAGCCTGGGATCATATGTCATGTTCCCTGAAGCTTCCTGTGACCAGTTTCTGGCAGGATCTTTGGCCTCCCCTGTGAGTGTCCCAGGCCAAGCATCTCAGCCCCCACCTTTGTGATAACCTCCTCCTCCAAGTCCCTGGCCTCTAATGGGCTCTTTGTCCTGACCTGGGTTCCGGGGGCTCTGACTCCCTGGAATAATGAGAGGTCTGATCACTCCAAGGCCTCAAATTCCCTACCCCATTCCCTATCCCCACCCTCCGAGTGGGACTGGGTCATGGATTTCATTTCTTATGAAGTGTGGTTATTCTCAGTAAACTCTATCATTTGAAAGCACTTTTGTGCAGAATAAGCGGACTAATTTATGGAGGCAGTTTGCAGTCGAAACTGTGGTTTTATGTCTACTTAATACGAAGGCTAATGCCACGGGGACACTAGGAGCTAGCCAGGGGTTTGTTTTTCCTGCTACATTAAAATAAAATCAAAGCGATTTTGCTGGTGTTTGGATCAGGAGGGAAAGCCTGAGTTTGGAGTCCCTTGGGTGGGGTGGAGGCCTGAGCAGGTGCCCAGCAGGGTTGGTAGTCCTGGCTGTGACTGGCCACCTCTTCATGCTGGCACTGCCTAGGCACATCTTCTTTGTCTCTCTGTCTCTTCTAATCTTCGCATAAATGCTGTTTTCAGGTCTTCTTTATTCTACCAAGGAGGAAAGGGACCAAAATTGTTAATGAAGTACCCAACGCCATGCAGTTAGAAGCTGGAGCTGAACCTGATCCCCCTGAGTCTTCTCACTGTCCTCTGGGGAACAGCTGCAGCTCTGGCACAGGCATATGCCTCCTGCTTATGCTCTGGAATCAGCTGCCCCATTCCTGGACACAGCTCCAGGACAGCTCCAGGACTAATAGACTGTCATAGTAGAGAAATCACTTACTTCCCCAGGACCAATGCAATAGCATTGATAGATAAGACCTTTCCGAGGTGATTAGGAGCAGGGTGTGGTGGTGCACTCCTACAATCCCAGTACATGGGAGGCTGAGGACAGGAGGATTGCAGGTTCAAGGTCAGCTTCACCAACTTAGTGAGACCTTGTTTCAAAAAAAAAAAAAAAATTAAAAGGGCTGGGGGTATAGCTCAGAGGTATAATGTCCCCAGGTTCAGTCCCCAGTATGAAAAACAAAAGAAAACAAAAAAAACAAACAGAGGTAATTAGGTCACTCTGCCCTCATGAGTGGATTAATGTGGTTGCTCTGGAAATTGGTTGAATATCTCAAAAGTAGGCTTGTTATAAAAGCAGGCTCATCCCCTCTTACTCTCTCATGTTCTCTTGACCTTCCACCTGCCATGTAATTGCACAACAAGAAGGCCCTTGCTAGATGCCAGCTCTTTGATTTTGGATTCCTCAACCATAGGAAGTATAAGAAATAGCCCTCTGTTCTTTATAAATTACCCAGGCTATGTCATTCTATTATGGCGGCACTAAATAGACTAACAGAGAGTTCTTGCAGGCCTCAGGGAGACAGTACATGTGCATCTTGGGGAATCTTCCTGACTTTATTCTTCAGGTCCAGCCTAAAGTAAGTCAAAAGTAGTTGCTCATGGATCCTCCGATCTCACTGCCCCATGATTGAGCCCAGTGGAGCCCACCAGCCTACATGCCTCTTTATGGCCTGGGCTTCCCAGGATTGATACTTTGCCTCCAAAGACACTCTGTGGATTAGTAATCTATTCCAAGGACATGCCATAAAATGGTGCTTCCTTTCTTCCTTCCTGTAGATTCTAGGGAATTGTTGTTTAGATGAAAAACATGGCAAATAGTATAAATAGTTTAACATACAAGCTTGATCTGCTTCTGGCTCTGGGCCTGTGACTCTTTTTAGATTGTTTTGAAAAATGTGTTAGATTCAGCAAAATCCTCTCCCTGCAGACTTCTTAATTTTTAAACTCTTTTGCACATCAAGAGAAATGCAAGCCTTATATTTCCAAATCCTTTACCCTGAAGTCACTAAAGTTGTTCTGCAAGATTAATCAAATTTTCTGATGATTTCTTTCTTAGGACAGGAAATTGCACTAAACTCAGATTGAGCAAGTTTTGATTTCCCAAGGTTTGAGCCCCAATTCAGTAGGGTTTCAACAAAGATAAGGCCTGGCCAAGAAGTGCCTACTTTGACTAATACGTACATTTTGGTTTTTTAGATTTCATGTTTTATTTTGATTTTTTTTTTTTGCAGTAAATACAACAGGCAGAGGCTCCCCCCCCCCATTTCCCCATTTTCTTTATACATAAATTGCTGGCAAAAGGCACTCTAACCATTAGACCAGCTTCCCAGTTCACAGAAAAATGCTTTCTGGCAAGTGAAACCTTGAAGTCTTTTCTACAATATTCAAATGGAAGTAGGTCAGTAGTTGTTCTTTACTTAATTGAAATGCAAATAGGCAATACAAAAATCTATTTTCATTGATCAGATTAGCAGACCCAATTATTATGAGTGATAATAAATTGAAATCTCATCTCTTTTGTTGCAAAATGCAAGTCAGGAAAGTTCCATGATTTTTTAAAAATGTCTTAAAATGTTCCCTACATTTTGATATAGTTAACCACAAAGATGTTCATGATAGCTAATTTGAAGTAATAGGCATTTTATAAAATATTGAAGAAGGTAAGTTCATATAAAAACTATTTTATAGCCACTTACTACCTATTTTTGTAGCTAAAATATACAATCGTTGCAAAGGTTTTAATACCATGGAGAAATGCATATTGTAAATTCTAAGGGGAGAGGTTCTAGTGTATATAACTAGTTACTCTTGCCAGATAAAGTTCATTGCTATGATGTGAAGCAGTGGTGATAGCTGGCATACATGTTCATTTCTGATTTGAATGAAAGTGCCTCTAGGGTTTTGCCATGGTATTATCTATTCCAATGGCCTTTCACAGGTAAAACCAATGCAAAGAAAGGTGAAGAAATTCTGGGCATTTTGACCTGGAATAAAAAAAAAAACTGAAATAAACACAACTTCTAGAAACTGAAATTTATTTTCCGTCAACGTTATTTACATTTGATGAAGTGTTTGCAGAAGAACAGCTTAAGACCACTCTGTGGTTGTTCTGACCCACTCCAGACCAATCTCCAGTGGCTGGCTAGGCTCTCTAGTCTTCAGTAGGGAGCCTCTGAGAGGGCACAGGGGGCACCTGCGGCCTTTAGACGAGTCAGCAACTTCAGTCTGAGTAGCAGTGAGCTCCGGAGCTGGTCAGTCCATTCACCTTGAAATTCCTCCTTAGTCACAGCTTTCTCAGCGGATGCCTGCTTTTCCTTTTCAAGCTCTTTGGGATCTCTGTAGAGATCAGCCATGACTTCCCATGAGTGTTCCTGGGAGATGATGCCACACATGCGCAGAACTTTCCAGGCCAGTATCTACTACATCAGACCACAGAGTGAGCTCCCTTGTTATCACAGGGAATGACAATGTCCATGTAGCACAGAGGAGAATCTGGGTTGCACAGAGACATGGAAGGCAGGTTGATGTAAGACACCTCCTTGAGAGGCTGGTGGTCACCACCAGAGGATGTGGCTCTGGGAAGGCTACCTGAATCTGGTTGGTGAAGGTCCCAGGAGTAAAGTGGCCAGTGAGCAGAGTGGCTCCAGTGGCTGTAGCAAACTTCAGCACAGCCCACTGGCCAGTGATATGAGACTGACATCAGCAGGTACTTCAATGGCAATGATGACATGAGCTGTCAGCAGAAGCTTCTCCCAGGCCCTCTTCAGGTATGATGCAGATACCATCACTTTTCCATTTGTAGATATATTGTTCCATCTGGAAATTGAGGTTGGTGTCACTTAAGTAGGTTCTGCTGCAAGGAATTTGAGACTATCCTCCTCCTTAATTTGCTCCTCAAGGGGTCTGGACATTTTGATAGTTTCCCTTTTAGTTATGCCAGGAATCAAGAATAAGGCTATCTGGGCCCCCTCCCTGGGCAGTGCTGAAAGGCCATATTCTTTTGAAGAAACAATTCAGTAAGAGTCATTTATTTCTTCATCCAAAAAGCCAACTTCAAATTCAAATGACTAGTAAAATTCAACAGACGTGCACAGACATGTTTTCAATGAAGTCGGAAGCCTGGCAGATTCCTCTGGTTTCATGATTGTAGGTGGGCTTAGAATTGGATTAGAGGGCAGGGATGGGCAATGCCTTTGACCTTGTACTTCCCAGAGTTGCAGATGTCTTGGTGCTGCAGTGACAGTTTCCAGCCTAGTTCATAGTACAGTTATCAGATGAATGAGAGGAGCTTTCCCAGGAAAGGGACTGTTGAGTAGAAGTGGAGAAGAATACAATGAATTCAGCAGAAGGCTTGGTGAGTTTCAGAGTTGCTGGTTGGTTTCTTGGGTTTCTTAATAAATTACTTTCAGGCTTAGTTCTGGTTTCATCCCCACAGGTGGGCTGATTCTTCCTCCTAGTCTTCATTTGAAGATAAAACTCTCTGGTCCTCAAGCTCCAGGGAGTTCTGAGGGCCCTGTCTATATTATTCCCTGTTTCCTCCAACAAAGAACCTAGATTATGGTTGGCGTTTAGTTAGATGTTTGTTGAAAGACAGAATGAATGAATGAATGTTCAAAGCTCCTTTACTTTTACTTGTTTATGAGAAATTTTCATCAATACCCTTCAGCTCTTCCTTTCTAGTGTGGACCCAAGTTTTCCTGTTTAGCCTTCAGACCTCTGTAAATAATTTCTCCATTTGTAAATTACCTGGGGAAACTGAAATAAGACTCATTGTGTTTAGGATTTTCAGGACTTGTTTAATGGCTGCCTCTAGGTTTTCCTTGAAACAGGCAGAGAAAACTACTTTATTGGCTGAACATGGGGGGTTCTGCTAGATCCTGGAAACATCCAGGATCTGTAGTTTGACTTCACAAACATTGATGGGGAGACAAGGAGAGGACAGAGGTAGGAGGATCCAGTCTAACAAGCAAAACAGTGTGCAGGTGGCTAAGAATAGCCAACATAGTTTACATAGGAGAGAAAGTAGGACCAGCCCCAGCACCCAAAGACATTAGGGAGTCTAGCTTGTGCCTGATGGTTACACACAGGATAATAGCTACAGACAGTATTCAGACTTTTAGGAAGGCTTAAACAGGTGGTAATTGGCTCTAGACTATTGGGAAGATTCAGGGATTAATAGGTCTTTCATCTTAGGGGAAGGGGATCCTCTTTAGAGCAAAAATAGTTCTAGCTTAAGAGGAGCAGGATCCTGTTGAAAACCATACCTTAGTAACAAGGCAGAAATACAGTTACTAGAATTATAAACACAGGACTAGCCACAGATATGACCCTAAACTCAGCCCAAGTGAAGACTTGGTGCCATCTAAATGCCCCCATCTTGAATCAGGACTGAGGTGTGGAGAAAGGCAGAGAAAGGCTGAGGCAGGCCAGGAACCCCTCTTCTGGCCTCTCTTCTCCCTGGATGATACCATGCATGATTATTTTTCCATAAAGTCAGAGCTCAACAGAGAAGGACCACATTTCTTCCTTGTATGTCAAGTTCTTCCAGGAGAGAGAGAACTTTTGAGCCGTTGCATGGATCACTGTTTGGAATTTCTCTAGGAACCTGAGAAAACCTGTCTGATGGGGGATGGTGACTGCTACAAAGACAGCCAATCCCCCTCCCCAACACCATCACTGCCATCTCTGCAGGGATGCTCACCCTCTTCTCTCTCTCTGGCCTTTCCACTCAGTGCCCATCAGAGCCTGCGATGTTGAACCCCGTCCGTCCCTTGTTTATGAGTGGGAGGACATAGGAGCCAAGAGATTAGGCAACTTGGCCAGGGTGATAGAAGAGTAAAGGTGGGCCAAGCTTTCTTTCTATCATGCTACTGAAGTCCCCCTAGACTTGAGGGTTGGAAACAGAAGTGAAAAATAAAAAGTTTCATTGTTAGAGGAGTGAACAAGGTCTCTGTGGTTTACTTCCCAATGAATAAAGGGAGAGTAGTAGGGATTAGAAAGGTACATTGTAGGCCCTCTCTGTGATTATCAGTTGCATAAGTAGATATATAAATACACAAATAAGTAAAGGAGAGGATTGTGGCTGGTCAAAGGCTAAATGCTGTGTATCCATGTCTATTTCCATTGACTTAAGGCATGATGATATGCTTGATAAGAAGCCCATATAAAGCCGAGTGTGGTGGCACATGCCTATAATCCCAGTACTTGGGCTGCTAAAATAGGAGGAATACAGGCTTGAAGCCAGCCTTAGCAATTTAATGAGCCTCTCAGCAACTTAGTGAGACCCTGTTTTCAAATAAAATAAAACAGGGCTGAGGGTATAGCTCAGAGGTAGAATGCTTCTGGGTTCAATCCCCAGTAACACACACACACACACACACACCCATAAGCTGGGGTTCTATTAGTCTTAGTCACTTGAGCAAACCTACAGCCAAACACTCAGGCTGTGGTTTGAATGAGTCCCTCAAAAGTTCAATCCCCAATGCCACAGTGTTGGGAGGTAGAGCCAGATACAGGGTAATGAGGTCATAAGGGCTCTGTATTCATGAATGGGTTAATATTGTTGTCTTGGAAGTGGGTTAGTTTTCCCAAGAACTGATGTTACAAAAGTAAGTTCAAGCCAGGTGCGATGGTGCATGCCTATAATCCCAGTACTTGGGAGGCTGAGAACATTCACAGATTCAAGGTCAGCCTCAGTAACTTAGCGAGATCCTCCTCAATTTAGCAAGACCCCATATTAAAATAAAAATAAAATAGGGCCAAGGGTGTAGCTTGGAGGTAGAATGCACCTGGATCCAATCCCAAGT
Source organism: Graphiurus murinus (assembly GCA_004027655.1). Lineage (NCBI taxonomy): Eukaryota > Metazoa > Chordata > Mammalia > Rodentia > Gliridae > Graphiurus > Graphiurus murinus. The sequence goes on along the minus strand of PVLC010001769.1, from coordinate 93,791 downwards.
ACAAAAAACAAAATCAAACACAAAAAACAGAGGTGATTAGGTCACTGTGGTTCTGCCTTCATGAGAGGATTAATGTGGCTTCTCTGGAAGTTGGTTCATTATCGTAAAAGTGGGTTTGTTATAAAAGTAGGCTACTTCCCCTCTTGCTCTCTCATGCTCTCTTGCCCTTCCACCCTCTGCCATGGACAATGTCTCATAATGGCCCTCACCAGAGTCCAGAGCAATGCTCAAAAATGTCCTAGCTTCCAGATCATGAGCCAAATGAACTTCTATTCTTTATAAATGTCACAGTCTTAGGTATTCTGTGACAGCATCAGAAAATGAACAAGCACAACTCAGGCCCATATTGCAGGCTGCCCAGTTCTTCTGCCCTTACCTTGCAGAGGGGTGCAGGTTGCTGTGGCTGTGGCCACTCCACCAGGGCCTCATCACTCCCAGTGGTGGGTGTCTGCCTCTCTGTTTCTAGCTCTGGCTCCCCCACTGCCCATTTGTTGCCTGGGGTTGTCCTATCCACTTCATCATGAAGCTTGATGCAACTGGGAGAAACCCACAGGGAGTAGGACCCATGCCAGCAGTACAATGAAGGCCGTAGATGTCTGAGCAAAGGACTCTGCAAGGGATTAAGTGTGCTCAGTGGAGCCTTCTAGGCAGCCAATGAGTTCTCAGAGCATGCCAAGGGGGGGAAAAAAAGACCTCCATTATATTCACTACATTCTATGCCTCAAACAATAAAATTGGAAATAACCAGAAAAAAAGCAAGACCTAAAATTACCTAACCACACAAAATCTAAAAATAGTCTTTTAAGTATCAACCAGCCAAGGAGGAAATTCAAAGAAAACAATTAAAACACAGATACTCTAACAGTGTGTGGACCCAGGCCAAACCATTCTCAGAGGGAAAGTAATTTCTTTAAATGGCAATTTTAATAAAAATGCTGAGGGATCTTTTGTGACCTAAAAAGTTAACAGCGATGCAAATATACTGGCTTATAGAACAAGGGCATGAAAAAGAAATATAAACAACACAGAGAAATAAACTAGAAAGACAATAAATTAGGTCATTAATTTTTTGAAAAAAATAGATTCATCAAATTGGCAAGCCATGAGAAATACTTTTAACAAATACAAAGAAAGAGAGAGAAAGTAGAAGTTTATGAACTTAGATATGGAAATGGCTTATGGAACACTGAGGACAAGTGAGGGGCTGGAAGCCATGGTGTACTTTTGAGAACATCAGTGGAACACTGGTGGGCTTGGGAGCCAGACCCTTGGGTTCACATCTTGCTTGTGAGCCTTGGGTTTGATCCCATTTCCCTAAGTTCCATTTTCATAAGTTAGTTCATGACCTGTTGTGCATGATCCTCCTATAAAATGGAGAGAAGAATGATAATCTGCCTCTTAAGGGTTTTGTCCAGTTTGAGTTATGGGAACATGATGGGAGCTCAGCCAGGGGGAGAAGCTGGCCTCTCAACTACATGCAGTACTAATCATGAGAGCTTAGGGCAGTCTAGGAGGCCTGGACTATTCTAATCCCCACCATACAAAGAAATAAACCAGAGCAAAGAAAGGTGAAGAAGATTATCCAGGGATAGTCAAGTTTCTTAGAAAGATTTTCCAAACTGGTGAACCACATTGCTGTCATATTGTTGAAGGAGCTATGCATATTTTCCTTGAATCAGAGAAGACACAGGAGGCCATGTCTCAAGTCCTAAGTTCCCCAGGCAAAAGCTGGTACTCATGGTAGGAAGCTTACAAGAGACTCATCCAATTCAACACTAGTATAGTGGCATAAATGTTTGCACTTTTAACCATTGTTGTCTATTAGCTTGAGTATTTTACTCTTTCCTTCTCAGCTTCCCAGTTTGGGGATTGCTATGGTTTGAATACAGTCTGCTGTCACTGAAACTCATGTCTAGCCTGAATTCCTCCATGTATTGGGAAGAGTTTTAGTCAGCTTTTCCATTGTTGTGACTAAAATACCTGATAAGAATGACTTGAAGGAAGACGAGTTTATTTGGGCTCACAGTTTCAGTGGTTCAGTCCATGGTTGGCTGGCTCGGAGGCATGGCAGAAGCAAAATCCCCAATTTATGGGGCAAGAAGCAGAGACAGTGAGAAAAAGTGGCCAGAAACAGTCCTCAAGGCCACACTATCAGTGACCTATTCCTCCAGCCATACCCTACCTTCCAACACATGAGTATTTTGAGGTAACATTCCAAACCTCAACTATAACACGAGGTAAGGCCTAGGGGAGGTGTTTGGGCCATGGGGGAAGAGCCTCAGGAATGGATTAATGCCTTGGGAATAGGTTAGCTATGATTGGAGTTCATCTCCCTTTTCTGTCTTCTGAATATGCCCACTTTCTCTTCTTCTTTGTACCATCAGATGAAGCAACATATGGCCCTCACAAGAAGCCAAGCAGATTCAGTGTTGTATTCTGGGACTTCCTGGCTTCCAGAAACATGAGCTCGATACACCTTTATTATTCATAAATAAGAGCAACAAGAAGTAAATTGAAGACAGAAGAGATGGGAAAATGGTCTCTCCTGACTTTTTGTTTGTTTGTTTCTGGAAACATTAGCCCATTATGACAATTTCCTGTATCTCTGAGAGAAAGATTTCACCACCACGGAAGACAGAAACTTTCTCTGGAGGCTAGAAAAGTTTTTGGTGGTGAAGTGGGAATGGAGAGGAGCATGTGTAGAGGAGAGTCCTGGCTACATGATGATAACGGAGACACCCCACTTATTGGGCAAGGTCTGTGAACCTCAAGGAGGTATTGAGGCCCCATGAATTATCTGACTTCTCTGGGGCACCATTGAGTCTCCCCAAAGTTCTTGTGCCCTAGTGCACTCTCAGGGGCACAACCAGGCTCCTGATGCACCCCCCCCACCACCACCACGAATAGCACAAGTAGGCTGATGCTAGCTTGGGACCTGCAGAAACCACAGCAACAGGGATTAAGAGGCCTTAGGGAAGATCTTTGATGACCAAAGGTCAAGGACCAGGGGATACTGTTCTCAATTTGACAGACAATGAAGTGGCTGGATGATTCAAGAGTCAGGTGCTACTTCTACCTAAGCCCCCAGCAGATCATAGTCACACCCTTACTTCAGTAGCATGGAACTTTTGTGCAGAAATGAAATAGAATTGGGTTTTGATTGAAAGTTTGCCTATATGTTAAGGAATTTTTACCCCTACTAGCTAGAAGAACTAAATGTAGATGGTCCTCTGTCACTGGGATGTTTTAGCAAGAACTGTATAAACCTTTCCTTCATAGATAGGCATATGCACTGGCTCGAGATAAACACTCCGATTGCATGAACTCAGAAGCTGTGAACTTGTACATTTGTGGAAAGATGACAGCTGGCAAGAGGGGCTCAGGGGAAACCCCAAATGTTCCTTCCTTAGACCTGAACTTCATGGTTGTTGGTTTATTCCTGGGGGAAAAGAACAGTAGGATATATGGTGTTGGCTAGAGGGAGACAGGGAATTGGGGAATATAAGAGAAGATACTAAACAGTAGTGCCCTTGTGTATGTGAGTGAGATGGGGAGGCCAGGAGGACAGTCCAATGACATGTGTGTCCAAGTGGGGTCCCACAATGTAGGGAGCTACAGGGTCTTCAAGAGCAGGTGTGCATGGGAGAAAGACAGGGTGAGCACACATGGTGGTGTGGAGCTGTAAAGTATGCAGGTTATCATTTGGAGGAGTGCAGGATGTGGGTGCCTGATGGAGAGGAGAGTGGAGTACACAGTTTGGGAGTGATTTTCTAGATGGTAAAGGAATACAGTCCAAGGATATAGTAATGGGTTTGCAGGGGAAATCTAGTCGAAGCACAGCACCCTAGGAGGTATTTGGAAGTATACTAGTTTTGTTTTGTTTTTTTAATTTTCTAACTCAGCATTGTGTGAACTTTTCTGATTTTAGGACATCTGGTCTATCCTTTTCAGTTCTGGAAAGTTGTCTTTCACTACATCTTTAAATCTCAATCTCTCTCTCTGTCTCTCTCTCTCTGTCTCTCTCTCTGTCTCTCTCTCTCATTGACTTATAGAATTCCTGTTAGATATAGATTAGAGATTTTTAATCTAGCCTCCCTCTCATTAACTTCTTTTTCAGTTTCTTTCTCTTTGTTGATCTGTTCACTACCTAGGTTATAAGAGTTCCCAGTTTTGTTTTTAAAATCACTTCTTGATTCCTGTTTATTCTTTCTGTCATTGTTTTTGTTTCAAATGACTATACTTTCAATTTCCAGATTTCTAATTTATCATCTACTCCCTTTATAGCTCATAATCTATTTGATTCACAGTTTCATGCTCTGGTTTCATGGTTGTGTTTCATCTTCTGTCTCTTAATACATTTTAAAATGATGGATTTTAAATGACTTTCAGATTACCTTATTATTTCCATTTTTCACTGGACATAAATTCTTCCATTTATTTGATTTGTGAATTGTCATTCATAGTGTTACACTTCCTTATTTATTCAATATTGTTGGCTTTTGAGCTCATCTTGCTGTAGGTTTTATTTTCCTGGTTCTTATTTCAGACATTTTCTTTGAAAATTCCAATGCTATGTTATTCCATAACCCACCATGTTCCTCATGGTCTGCATCTCAAAATGAAGTTTTATGAAAGGTCTTGGGTTTCTTGCCCTTTGGGAACTTTCAGTTTTAGTCCTTGAACATGTGAGTTGCAATTAGAAGCCCCAAGTTGCACAATTCCAAGGCCACCATTTACATGGACTATGATGCTGACAGTGCATAATAGGATTGTGCAATAAAGTAGCCATGATGGCAGCCCATTTCCAATCTTGACCATTCCTCTCCTATTGTCTTTTGACCTTTGAAGGACCACTATCTGAGGCTCAGAGAGCACAAATCATTAGTTTAATTCACTGGAGAATGGTCTGAAGACCATACATTTTCCTGCTAGACTGCTACAACCAGAACAGTTAAAGAGTGCTATAGAAAACAAATGAGTCCTTGATGGTTGGCATTGAAGGCATTTCTAGGATCAACTGAAAATGGATTCCTCACATTTTTCCATGTGCCTGTGAATGTTTGTGGGAAGATGGGGGATGAGAATGGACTAGTTAGGGCTTTAAATTGCCTCCAGATTGCCCCATGTCAGCTACAATTGCTGGGCCAACTGAGCCCCGAGAGGACATTGGAGTTGGGCTGTGTGTAGACAGGGAAACTTATCTAATTCCTGCAGTTCCTCCCACCACTTCAGAGATTGAGAGTCTACTCTTTTCAATGAGAATTCTCTCTGGATTTCAAACAGCCCCAGGGTTGTGTTACACTGTTATTGGATGTGATTTTCCAAAACCATGCTTCACTTTGAGTTTGCATCACTGTCAGGGAGCCTTCTCCACAGCTTCAGAGGGAGAGGACAGAGCCCAACTGAAGACTTAATAAACACAAACATTTGCACATTTCCTCTCTGATAGATGACCTCATGGGTTCAGTAACCCTGGGAATATTCTATCTTGGCCCTGCAAGTTCCCAGGGCCTTTGGTTTACTGGATGACAGTGCTTGGAGTCTCTCCCGCCCATCACCAAAGAAAGGATCACATGACTTCCATGGAAACTGAATGTGTGTTCAACCAATCAGATCTTTGGAGAGAGGTTCCAAGTCTCCTCCATTTGCTAAACCTGTTCTATGAAGTGGGAGATCTGCCAGACTGGCTCCCCGATGCCTAACATGGTGATTAGCACATGGGTAGTTGTCAGCTTCTAGTATATAAAAGGGAAACACCTTACTCATAGTAATGGACCTATCCATTGTCTTCGACCAAGAATAGTGAAGGAATGAAAAGCAAAGTGGTTTGTCTCCAGTGGATCCAGTTCTGGAAGATGAAAACCTGCGTGTACTCTGGGTTTTGAAAGTAGGTGGAACTACTTTTCTAAATGTTTTAGGTCTGGAAAACTTCAAAGGTACTTGCCAAACAAGACCTCTCTTAATTTTTAAATCCTGGTCTATTTTAAGAGAAACACAAGCTGCCTGTTTCTGATTCACTTATACTTGATTTGTCAAAACACTCTTTTGTGAGAAGTATTTGCTGTCCAAAAGTCCATGTGACTCCTGTTAGAAGTGTTGTCTCCTGAGGCAGGGACTTGGTTCTGGTCAATTGTTCTCAGTCCTGACTCTGATTTCAGCTCCACTTTTTACCTTCCTGAGGACCTTCCTGAGGTCCTAAACAGGGCCACCTCTTTTCCCCCTTTTGGGAACTAGACATGGACCTTAAATGAAGAAGCTGTGGTTGGTTGTTCTCAGATCCCCAACCAAGTCTTAGAGGTTTGGCTAAACATCTTGAACTCTTCCCAGAGGAGAGTAAATAGAACCCTGTAAAAATACAGCATTTGTGTTTCTTTGACTTTATGGAGTCTGTACTAAAAGTGTGGCATGATAAATGAATATGCTTTTCTGTGGTGACCTCTATTTGGTTGGCTGTAGGAGGGTCAGTGTTCATTTTTATGATATCTGAAATGGTAAATCATCACTGAGAAACATATTGTAAAATTGAGGGAGAATCATAGGTACTGAAATTAAAGTATCTTGATAAATGTATATAACTACATACCCAACCACAGAATCATGATAGAATATTTTTATCAAACAGGAAGTTTGCTTGTGCCTCTTTCACGTAATTCCCATTGCCTGTAAGCAACCGCTACCCTGACTTCTATCTTTATAGTGAGCAGTTCCTAAGGTGATCCTCATGATCCTTGCCTTGATTCATGCAGTTATGTGATACACTTCGCCAGAGTGTGGGCTGCGCCAAGGAACTTGTCCTTTCTGAGGTTATGTTGCAAGGACGCTGTGACTTCTGTCTTTCTTATCATTTCTCTCACTCCCTCTCCCTGTCCCAAATGCCATGGGAGAGACTCCTAAGAAGAGGCATGTCATAAACAAAGAACTGATGCCTCCAGCCAGCAGCCACCAAGCACCTGAGACCTGCCAACAGCTACATGGAAGCAGACAGACTCCAGTCTACACATTGAAGTAGCCTTGTAGGGAACTCTGAGCCAAAGAGATCCTGCTAAGCTGTGCCTAGACTCTTGACTCTCAGAAACTACAAGATAATAGATTATTGCTAGCTTAAGCTGATAAGTTTTGGTATAATTTGTTATGTAACAATAAATAATGAATACAATTGCCATGGGTTAATTTTGCCCTTGAAATTCAGAGAAATAGAATCATACAGTATCTATTTTTTGTCCCTAGCTTCCTCTATTTAAATAGTATGTCTGCAAAAGTCATTCATGCTATTGTGTAGATCAGTGCTGTTCATTGCATGAATATATGGTAATGTGTCCTTTCTCTTGTTAATAAACATTTGGCTTGTTTCTGGTTTTATGCTTTTTTATTATTGGTGCATTGTAATCATACATCTTTGTTAGGTACAAGCTAGTAAAGGCATACATGCACACATCTCTCATTTAACCCTTCCCCAATTCCTGCCCCCTTCCCTCTGCCTCCCTCCTTCTCAAGTTCAGTTAGTGATTGACTTTGATATGTTTGTAAAAGTACATCATGTGCATTGGGGTGCCCCTTCCCCCCTTAACCTTCTTTGCTCATCTAAGGTTTCTCCTTCTTCATCTAGAGTCTCTCTTATGACTCACTTTCTCCCTAGCTTTTGCATATTAGGGAGAGTATGTGATTTTTTACTTTTTGTGACTGACTTATCTCACCTAACAGTGTTTCCCAGTTCCATCCATTTCCTTGCAAATGACATAATTTTGTTCTTCTTTATGGCTGAGTAAAATTCCATTGTGTACATATCCCATAGTTTTGTATGAGAAAATGTTCAATATCATTAGCAATCAGAGAGATACAAATCAAAACTACCCTGAGATTTCACCTAACCCCAATTAGAATGACAATCATCAAAAACACAAAACAACAACAAATGCTGGTGAGGGTGTAGAGAAGTGAGAATCCTAATACATTGTTGGTGGGATTGCAAATTAGTGCAACCACTTTGTAAAACAGATGGAGGATCTTCAGATGAATGGAATGAACCTACCATATGATCCAGCAATACCACTTCTGGGTATCTACCCAAAAGAATGGAAACCAAGCTATCAGATCAATACATGTGTATCTATGCTCATAGCCACACAATTCACAGTTTTCAAACTATGGAACCAGCCAAGATGTCCATCAACAGATGAATGGTTTTATGCTTCTAAAAATAAATAAAATTGCTATGAAGATTCTGAAACAAGTTTTTCTATAATTTAATTTTTTTCTAGATAAATACCTAAGAGCAAAATGATGGGTCATTATTATTTAATTTTAGAATAAACTTCAAAATAGATTTCAAAGAGGCTATACCATTTTAACTTGTTTGTGAAGTATCTATTCAAAGTTTTCTTCTACATGTTTTCTTTTTCTTTTCAAACTTCTTTAGGTGAAAATGTAGATAATTGATGTATGCATCTTTTCTCTTTAATATAAACATTCAAAGTTATAAATTACTTCCTAGGCACTGGTTCATTGTATTCCACAAATTTTGATACATTGTAGTTTAAAATACTCTACAGTCCAAATTTTCTTTCTTCCCAGTTATTATTTTGAAGTGCACTACTTAGTTTTCAAATTTTGAGATGCTTCACTTACTGATTTCCAATTTCACAACATACTTAGTTATCTTTTAAGTTTTTAAAAGTCATTGAAGAGCCGGGTGTGGTGGCGCACGCTTGTAATCCCAGCATTCGGGAGACTGAGACTGGAGGACCTGGGTTCGCCGCCAGCCTCAGCTACCTAGTGAGGCACTCTGCAACTTGGTAAGACTCGGTTTCAAAATAAAGAATAAAAACTAGGACTGGGGGTGTAGCTCGGAGGTAGAATGCCCCTGAGTTCAATCCCCAGTACCACAAAAAAAAAAAAAAAAAAAAAAAAAAGTCATTGAAGCATTTTATAACCGAGCATATGCTCTGTCTTGTGAATATACCAAGTCTACTTTAAAAATATGCATAGTCTGCAGTTGTTTGTTATTGTGTTCTATAAATATAAGTTAAGCCAAGTTGTTTTTAAATTTTGTTTAGACCTTCTGTATGTTACTGGGTTTGTGTGTATGTGTTTGTGGGATAGTGGTATTATTATTGAGAATGAGGTGTTAAAATCTCCAACCATAATTGTATAGTTTTCTATTTATCTATTTGTCAACTTTTTGTTTATATATTCTGCATTGTTACAAGGCGCATACAATTGTGGAATTGTTATGTCTTCCTGATAAGTTGATCTTTAATTATAAAATTATGCCTCTATATCTCTAGAAATACATCCTGTCTTGAAGTCTACCTTTTCTGATATTAATAGGTATATACCTGCTTTCTTACATTTCCTATTTTCTTACATTTCCTATTTTCATTCATCCTATTCTATTTTTTTTCAGTACTAAGAATTGAACCCAGAGGCATTCTACCTATGAGTTACACCCAAAGCCCTATTCTCTCTCTCTTTTTTTTTTAACTCTCAAACTCCCTTGTGTGTTTGTGTTTCAAGTGCACTCTTGTAATCAAGGTAGAGTGAGAACTGTTTTATTTACCTTTCTGATAAGGTACTGTTTTATTTACCTTTTTGATATGGTACCTTTCTGTTATTCTTCATTCCCAAATACAAGTATCTATCTGTTATCGTTTCCTTCAACCTGAAGAATTTTCTTAGCATTTCTTTTAGGGAAGTTATGCTGATAATATAATCTCTCAGCTTTCATTTATGTGAAAATATCTTTATTTCACCCATATGTTTAAAAGAGAGTTGTACTGGATATAGAATTGTGGCTTGGCATTTCCTTTTTTTCTCCGCACCAACATTTCAAATATGTTCCACTGTCTTCTAATTTCCATAGTTTATAATAATAATTAGCCATCATTTAAAACATTGTTCTCTATATGTAATGTATTTTTTCTACAGTCAATTTAAAGATATTTCTCTTGTCTTTAGTTTTCAGAAGTTTGACCATATGTGATTTTCTTTGAATTTATCATGTTTATGGTTTACTGAGCTTCTTGAATCTATGTATTCATTTTTCACCAAACATGAGGAAATTGGGGATATTAAATCTTTGAATAGTTTTTCTGCCTTGTTCTATCTTCTCTTTTTCTAGGACTCAAATTATGTTATGTAGTCACACAGGTGAGTGAGTGAGAATATGCTCTTATTTGCCAGCTTTGCTCTTTGCATTTGAAAGTGTCACTTGATCGGCACCACTGGCTTGTTCCTCAGCAGCCTTTTGTGTCCTGTTATTCCTCTCTCATTATGGAGAGCTTACTTTTAATTTCTAGAATTGTTATTTATTTTTATATGACCTCATTTTTCTTAAGCGTTCCTGCATATTTATAACACCTTTATTAACAACCTGTTTTCCCACATCTGAAGCATCTTAGATTTTGTTTTTATCAAATCACTTTCTGTCTCTCTTGCAGGTCCCACTTCCCTGCTTGTTTGACAATGGGCCATATTTTCCTGTTTGTTCACATGCCTAATAGTTTTCACTGAATATTGATATTTTAGATAATATATTATAGGTATCTGAATTATCATAGGGAGTTGAGTTTTGTTTAGCTAGAAACTGAGTTAACAGTAGATCATGATATACTGCATCAGGTTTGGTTTCAATCTTTGTTAGGAAGGGACTAAATGTAGTTATTTTGTGTGTGTGTGTGTGTGTGTGTGTGTGTGTGTGTGTGTGTGTGTCAGGGATATTATGGGGATCCATGCATGCTTGTTTTGATTTTGAAACTATTTCCTTCCCCTTTTTTTTTTTTTTTTTTTTTTTTTTGTGGTACTGGGAATTGAACCCAGCGGAATTTTAACTCTGAGCTGCACTCCAGCCCCTATTTTGTTTTTAAGTTGAAACTAGGTCTCTCTAGGTTGATGAGAATCTCATTACTTGATGAGGCTATCCTCCAACCTGTAATCCTCCTATCTCAGCCTCCCAAGTACAGGGTTTACAGGCATGTACCACGATGCCTAGCTCGAACCTATTTTCTTAATTTGTTCCTAGGGCAAGTCCTTTGCTCTGGGACATGAACCTTCCTTCTAGCTATGACTTTTTAGGGTGAATATCTATGGCAATCAGTTCTCTCTGTACCCTGGCTTGGCAGGAACTGGGACATGTGCCAGTACCACACAACCTTGGTATTTTAACTAAGCTTTAAACTCCATAGTACATTATCTCTTCCAGGTCTATGAAATACCACCTTGCTCATGTGTAGCCTGGCCCTCATAAATGACCTATTGGGAACCCTTGGGATGATTTCTGGTGCTCACTGGGAAAGTCCTTTTGCTCTATTACTCTGTCCTACAAATTCCAGCCACTTCAGCTGCCCATTTCTCCTTCATCTTCTATTTTTGCCTCCCAGCTCAGTGAAAAATTCTCCACTTGCACTTCATTTCCACTTCCTTGCCTGACAGCTGGAAGTTTACTTCAGGCAGAAAACCAGGGTGGACATGGAGTTCTCTTCATGTGACTCCCTTCTCTAGAAGATCACAGGCCTGTGTTTTCTTTGGTTCAATACTTAGAATGGTTTTTTTTTTTCATATTTTGTTTAGTTTTATAGTTATTTTCTGCAAGAGGACAAGTCTGGAACCAGTTGCTCTGTGATGTCCAGAAGCATAAATCCTGACCAATCAGTTTTACATTTTGGTTCAAGAGCTAAATAAAATGTTTGACCAGCCAATTCTTCTTGCCTTTCAGTTTGGGCTCCTTAGCATTAATTTTTGGAGAGAAGTCACTCTCCAGCTCAGACACAAACTACTGGAGAGGTAGATGGTAGTATGGAAAGGACATTTATCTTGAACTTGACTTTAATCCTAGCTCAGTGGCTTAAAATCTTAGGACTTTGGAACAACTAATCACTCTGAGTTCTAGTTTTTCTCATCTAAAAATGAAGGCAGTGATAATAATGCTAATGCTGAGAGATAAGATTGATAGAATATTTACCCTATGATCCCAGCTCCAGAGGGCCACATGACCTGAGCAGAGAAGTGCCACAGGAGAGGGGCCCAGTAATGGCCCCATGAATGTGGGGCTGCCCAGAGCCGTGGGGTCCAACCCCTGCCTGGTAAGACTGCAGGGGCAGGATCCCCTGGTGAGATCCTCTGCCCCAGTGGGCCTTGATCAAGCACCAAGCCAACAATGAATACTCTTGAACCATGAGATCAAATGGTATTTGCTGTATTGGGTTTAAATCTGGAGCCTTTCACTTGTTTCTCTTTTCTCCTTTTTGGAATGAGAAAGTCCTTCTTACACCTGTCCCACTACTGTATTGTGGAAATACATAACATGTTGATTTCACAAGTTCATAGCTAGAGAATAGTTTGCCTCAGAATGAATAATATATTGAATCCCACTCATGTCCGATTTAAATAAAACTTAGACCCTTTGGACTTTAAACTTTTAAGTTGATACTCAACAAGTCAAGACTTTCTGGGCTGTGTGGGTGAAATAAATGTATTTTGCATGCAAGAAGGACATGGATTTTGCATGGTTAGGGGCAGAATGCTATGGTCTGAATGTTTGTGTTTCCCCAAAATTCATATGTTGAAATCCTAACACCCAGTGGGAAGGGATTAGAAGGTGGTTAATTCATGAGGGCAGAGTACTTATGCAAGAGACCAAAGAGAACTCCTTTACTCTCTTTCACTATGTGAGGTGTCAGCAAGAAGGCCTCCTACAAACCAGGAAGTAGGGCCTCACCAGACACCACATCTGCTGGTGTCCTGATCTTGGACTCCAGCTCCAGTACTGTAAGTGATAAATGTCTGTTCTTCATTTACCACCCAGTGTATGGGAATCTGTTATAGCATCCTGAGTAGAGTAAGACAATAAGATGAGTGTGTTTCTCATTCATCCAATACCAATCTATCCAACTAAGGGCAGGGAGTTCTGCTCATTGTAGTTTTCCAAGGAGGTAAGGTTATCAAGACTTCATCTTCACACATACTTTCATAATCACTAAGACAAGGGAAAAGGAACTAAGCACTCTTTGCCAGCTTTTAAGTGCTTTTTCACATTTCATTGGCCAAGTCATTGTGCTGCATGTAACTTTAAAGGGGTAAAGGAGTATATTTTAGGAAATACTTGGGTAGGGGGTGTGGGGCTGGGATATTTGTGAATAATCCTAATAACTACACTGTCTTTTTATGACTTTCATAAAGCCAGCTTGGGCCATTTCAGTCACACTTGCATTTAGCAACACCTAATAGCCACCAGTGCTTTTGCCAAGAACCAACATGAGTTCTTAGATATGTTTCTTAGACATGTGGTTCATGTTTTCTCCGTACAACTCTCATAACTAATATGAGTGCCATTTCAGACTGAGCCTATGCCCAACTCCTCCTCTTAACAAAAATTTTATTTTAAGGTCATAAATCTACATTTTAGCCAATGTAAAAAGATTCATCAAATATAAAAAGTTTAAACACTTTTTTGTCAGAAAATCAAGACTGTATACTTTCATTGGTGTCGTGTTACTCTTGAAATTTTCTTAAATTTGCTAATGATTATCATTCCACATAAACTTTAATTCATTTATACATTAGCTCTAGAAACATTTCATATCACTGGTGATTGTGCTAAAATTTTCTCACATTGTTTATGTGATAGAAAGATCATAGAAAGGTTAAAGCTACTGACATGTGAGATGTGCAATATGTTCATACATCAGTGAGCAAATTTTTCCATCAAAAGGAGCCAGAGTAAACTGCAAGTCACACAGAGAGAAATGAGCTTACTTGAAGGTGTGTGGAAAATGAATCTCAAGGTTAGCTTTAGTTTAATTACTTTAGTAATACCTGTCCACAAAGATGGCTGGTTCTGACTTTAAGAGCATGACTTTCATGGGCACATCCCTGCCTAGCACTCCTGGAATATCTGTTATTTGGAATAAGCTTTGCTTTGTCAGTCTCGCTCACCTCACTATAAACACTACTAACAAAGTTATAGAAAATGATTCATTTATATAGAAATCTGCTTACAGGGGAATCCGTGCAATATTCATGATATCTGTAAATTGTATGTCAAGGCTAGAATCTACTTCAATTCCTATTCTCAATGGGTTTATGCATATTTTATTAAGCTCTCAGACAGTATAATAAGGGGAAAAGTTGAAGGTCATTTTAGGATCCTAAAGCCAATCCTTCTGTGCCTCTGGTTGTTCCTATCTGTAGGAAATATCATTTCAAAGTCACTATAATTTTCCTCCTTATAATGACTTATTTAGCAAAAACACTATTCCAGCCTCATAATGTTCCCATCATTCATATCACCATGATAACCATCTTCTATCAGCTGTCCTTCTCCACCACTGCAGCAATTGGGAGGTTATAAACCTTCATGTAGTGGCTGTATTGTCTTTCATTTCTGTCCAAGAGGGAGGTTACTAATGGACTTGATACTACGTTCCTAACTCTATACAAGTTCTTTTATATCCATAAAATTAAGCTAAAATTTAATAAGAGAATGGAAACTAGAGCCTTCTGGTCTCGACAAAATGGCATCAACCTGTTTCTCCCTGCTCCTCTCGCCAATTGCAACAATAAAACGTGAAAACAGGGATGGGAGAACTCTGAAAGGTAGGAAGACAAACTGGTTAGGACCCTAAGTCTGGAGGAGCATATAGAGGCAATACCTCCTGTTAGGGTTTGGGTATACAAGTTTCCTGAAAGAGCTCATGTATTGGCAATTCAAAAAGGTTCAGAGGTGAAATAATTGAATCATAAGAGTTCTAATCTCATAGTGGATAAATCCATTGATTGATTAACAGATTTTAGGGGGTGTAACGGAGGCAGGCAGGGCATGCCTGGAGGAGGTGGGTTATTGGGGCTGTTCATGGGGGCCCCCTTCTCGCTCTCTCTCTGCTTCCCACCACCATGCCCTGAACTTCACAGATGTGACTCAGCCTAATATGAACTGAAACCCCAGAAGCCTTCAGAAATGTAAGCAAATAAATCTTTCTTCTTCTAAGTTGTGACCATCAGATATTTTGTATCACAGCAGTAAGAATGCTGTCTGAAGCAACCCCCTACTCCCTAACCTAGCAACAGAGGCATTCTGGACAGGTTTATCCCAGATGTGAAAGGAGTCCCTCTAATGACTATACCAAGCAAGCCTAGAGGCATTGGCAAGGGGCATCAATTTGGGAGCTACAGTGACCATTAGTGGCCTCAGGAAACATGACCCTTCTCCACTAGGTGTGAGATTCCCCACCCACCAGAGATCACAGGAGGTCATTACTGGCAGAGAGGCCCCAGTAGGATATACTCTCAGCTGAGAAAGACTCTGTTCCCCCAGGCCCAAGACCTTTGTCCTCCAGTGAAAGACAAGGGGATAGCAGATCAGCACCAGAGGGGATATCCATTCACAACAAGTGCCCAACCAGAAACTGTTCTCCATTCCCAAAGGCAGGGAAGCTCCTGCCAAAATGCAGTACAGACACTTGCTTCCCCCTTCTAGTGGCAGCTGATGGCCCACTTTGGGGAAATTCCCTCTGGCCCCCCAGATAGCACCAGCAGGAAGCAGTGGGAACACAGTAAGATGAGATAAGGTGAGCAAACTAAGAACACCAGAAAGATCCTGAAAATTATACACCGTCCTTAGCACCACAGCTAACAAAAGTAAACTAGACTTATGAGTTCAACCCAAACATGGTTCCTGTCTGCTAAAATAAAATAGTTAAATAGAATTAGAGCATTAGAAGAGCCAAAGTTTCTTGTATACAATCAAAATCATATACCACACCAAGAACTTGGAAAATAATAACTTGAATGAGAAACTACCATCACCTTACCCCAAACGCTGAAATGAATCAAATGTTGGAATTATCTGACAATGGACTTAAAGCAACTACCATAAACATGCTTCAACAATCAATCATACATCTTGAAACAAACAGAATAACAGGACATCTCAGCAAAGCAATCAAAGTCATTAAAAAGCAAATAAAATTATAGAACTGAAAAATATATAAGAAATAAAAATTTTGTTGAATGGACAGGTCAGGGCAAAGTCAATGAACTTGAGAAGGACTCAATAGAATTCACTCTATCTGAACAAGAAAAGGGGAAAGCCTCAAAGACCTATGGAACAATAACAAAGATCCAATGTTCACAGCATGGACTTCCAAGAAGGAGAGCAGAATGAGACATATCCTGAAAGAGGATTTGAAGAAATAATGGCTGCAAAGTTCCCAAATTTAGCACAGATTCAAGAAGCTGAGCAATTCAAAATATGATAAATTCAAAGAAATTCATGCCAAGACATATCATAATTAAAATTTGGAGAATGAAATGGAAAAGTCTTGAAAGCAGCCAGAGTGAAGCAACACATGGTTTCTACAGGGAACCATCAATCTGAGTAACAGTGGGATTCTCCTCTGAGACCATGGAGGTCAGGGGGAAATAATACCGTACTTTTCAAGCACAGGAAGAAGGAACTGTAACTGTGAATTCCATATCCAGAAAAAGTTTACTTCAAGAAGGAAGGGAAAATAGAGATATTTTCAGACAAAGCCAAATTTAAGAGTTTGTCACCAGCAGTGCCACCTTAGAAGAATCTCTGAAGAAGTTCTTCATGCAGAAAGTAAATAATTAGAGAATTTTAGAGCACCAGGAAGATAGAACAACAGAAAGAGCAGAAATATGGGTACATTCAATAGGCTCTACTTTTCATAAGTTTTCTGAATTATATTTGATGGTTTAAATATAAACCTTAGCATCATCTGATATTGAAGACAATGTATTCAAAAGTGGGGAACGTAAAATCATGTAATAGAATTATGGTCTCAATGCTTTATTTAAAATGATAAAATAAGCTGGATGTGGTGGCGCACGCTTGTAATCCCAGCATTTGGGAGGCTGAGACCGGAGGATCCGGGTTTGCAGCCACCCTCAGCTACTTAGTGAGGTACTCCACAACTTAGTGAGATCCTATTTCAAAAATAAGGAATAAAAAATAGGGCTGGGGGTATAGCTTGGAGGTAGAATGCCCCTGAGTTCAATCCCCAGTACTGCAAAAATAAATAAATACATAAATACATAAAATGATAGACTATAATAGGACATATAAGTCTATTACAATATTCTGAGCAACTACTAAGAAAATTATAGAAAGAGACATACTTGAAAGAACTATGAGCAAATCATCATGGAATTATAAAGAATGTTCAAGTAACCCACCAGGAGACAAGAAAAGAGAAACAGAGAAAACAAACAATAAAACAAAAGATATAAACTCCTAAAATCACAAATAGGTATACTTTCCTTAAATATAAATAGCCTCAATATTCCAATAAGTAAGCAGATTAATAAGTGGATTAAAAATACAACCTAACTATACACCATTTATAGGAAACTCAGTGAGTTGCATAGGTTAAAAGTGAAAAATGGGGAAAAAAAAGGTATGCTCTGCAAATATTAATCAGAAAAAACCAGGAGTGACTATGTTAATATAAGATAAAGTAAACCTCAGAGCAAAGAAAATTACCAGAGACAAAGAAGGGCATTATATTAAGATAAAAGTGAGATAGGAATTTAGGGATACAGAAAAAAAAAATGCTGAGTCTTAAAAGGTCCATGAACTTTCAGAATACAGGAAACATCCATAAAACCAAGCAGCTCCTGATAACCCAGCCTGTATCCTTGTGCCCATATCCTTGCCCACAGCTTGCCCATTGGCTGAAAAAGCAACAAAACTGCAAGATAACCATAAAACATCTAGAAGAACTGCTCTTCTAGGGGGTATATGCATTAAAGAACTTGATGACTGAGAAATGATTCTAACTTTATTGAGTAGCCAGCACACATCCCTAGGCAAAGTTTTAAGATGCTAAGAGACAAGGAATGTAGGAATTCACATGAGAGAGCAATATGCAAGGGCAAGAGAAACTGGCATGAAATTCCATAGCGCTACCTCTAGTCCAGTGCCCTAGCTACTCTATAAATATTAGAACCCCAGGATACAACTACAGGACGCACTTGTGCACTCCTCTCCTCTCCTCTCCTCTCCTCTCCTCTCCTCTCCTCTCCTCTCCTCTTCTCTCTCTCTTTCTCTCATTGTCCACACTCCTATTTTCCTCTTATAATACATTTTTGGTCTTCTACTTTTACCTGACTCTTCACTAAAGGAGTCAAGGACCTGGAGGCCTGAGTAGAGATCTCTTTCTTTCCTGGAGACCTCAGACCACTGTGTGTTAATGAAAGGATAAATCCAGAAGGACATAACAATCCTACATGTGTATGTGCCAAACAACAGAGCCTCCAATAAGTGAAATAAGTATTGGGAGAGGTAAAGAAGAAATAAGCAAATTTACAATAACTGAGGACTGTAACATCTCCCTTTGAGCAACTGAATTACTAGTTAGAAAATCAAAGAGGTCATAGAAGACCTAAATAACAGAATCAGCTAGTAATATCCAGTTGACATGCCTAGAACACTCCATCCAACAGTAGCAGAATACCCATGGAAAATTCATTGAAATAGAACATTTTATGAGCCATATAAATGTCTTCAACAAATATGAAAGAGCTGGGCATGGTGGCACACGCTTGTAATCCCAGCATTCGGGACAGTGAGACCGGAGGATCCAGGTTCAGGGCTAGCCTCAGCTACCTAGTGAGGCCCTCCGCAACTTAGTGAGACTCGGTTTCAAAATAAAGAATAAAAAATAGGGCTGGGGGTATAGCTCGGAGATAGAATGCCCCTGAGTTCAATCCCCAGTACCGAAAAAAAAAACAAAAACAAAAACAAAAACAAATATGAAAGAATTGAAGTCATACAGGGTATATTCTCTGATCACAAGAGATCAACTGAAAACCAGAACAGCAAGAAAAAAAAAGAAAATCCCCCAAAATTTGGAAGTTAAATAATCCATGGGTCAAAGAGAACAAAAAAAGAATAAGTGGAACTGAATGACAGTAAAAATAGCATACATTAAAATATATGAGATACAGCTAGTGCAGTGCTGAGAGAGAACCTAACATCAAGAAAAGGAAGTTCTCCAATCCATAATCTAAGATCCTATTTCAAGGATCCAGGAAAGGATCAAAATCAACCCCCAACAGGCTGAAGGAAGGAAATCATAAAAAGCAGAAATAAGTGACATTGAAAACAGAAAATCAGTAGAACTAGACTATCAGAGAAACAAAAAGCTGCTTCTTTGAGAAAAAAAAATCAATGAAATTGACACATTTTCAGCCATCCCTTGTGCTTGTATGCTCTAGCATGCTCACACCCTTCCCTTCCTAACATCCTGCTCTGCAGACTTCAACCTTCACTGTCCACGATGGGGACCATGGCCTTGCAGAGGCTGCCTCCCCACACACCTCCCATGACTGGGTTAGACCAGTGCTCCACAATAAATCCTGAAACTCCTACTGCTTCCGTGTCTCTGGGTGAACCCTGACTGCTCCACTCAGATTCCACTGGAATCGGGATCCCTTGGCTTGCCCTGGTGGTCTCCAGTCAGCCTCTGGTTATCATAAGGAAGAGGCCTTTCCTCCCTTTTCCACATCAGCTCTTCAGAAAATTCTAGAAGCAGTCACCTCTCACTGAGGCTGCTCTTCTCCAGGTTGAGAGTCCTGTAACCTTTGGGTGATGGGCTGGGGAGTGTGAGCCCTGCTCACAGCCAGCACTCTCCTGTCTAGTTCTGATCACATAGACCACCCAGGAGTGGCCTTGGTGGTCCAGGTGAGGCCTCCACTTTCTGAGGTGCTCATCGCAGGCCCTCCCTGCAGGGATCAGAAGTGACAAATGTCAGTACCTTCTGGCTCCTGCCTCTGAGTTTCCTGGAAGCCCTTCTCTCTCCTGATTGCAGAAGAGAGCAGCCAGTGGAGAAACAAGACCCTCTGGATTTGTTTGGTTTTCTGTATGGAAAGTCAGCGCCAGGCCAGACAGAGGTTCCTCTGTCTCATTGCCATTCTTCAGGCCCCTCAGGTTTGGTGGGTAGTCTGCTAGCTCGGGAGCTTCCGTGGGATTCCATAGGCTTTGTGTACAAGGGAATACAGGGCCTGGCGGTGACCCTGATTTGCCTAAGCAGCCTCACTGTCTGTACCAGGTGACTAGAGTGGAGCCACATCAGCTGAGGGAGGGTTCTTGCTTGAGTCTCTGTAGTTCACTAGCTTGTAAAGTCACCGAACATTCCAGGGCCCCACACTCTCTTCTTGCCCCACGGTTCAGGGCTCTGATACATAAAGAGAGGACTAGAGATTGCCCTCTGTGTGGGCTGATTCTTCACTATGATCACCCAGGTTGTAGGATTTTTCTGGCTACACATGTACCCCATCTACACTTCCAAGTATCCCCCATTCCTGACTTCTAGGTTTTATTACCTTTCATAACCTTGGAATGGTAGCTCTGATTACACTCTTTCCCTTCATCTCCCTTGTCCCTTTCCCCCACTTGCTCAGCCTGGGCCAACCCTCTCACCATGCTTGGTTTGTTCTCTCATTTGTATAGAAAATATTTTTCTGCACTTGTCTCTCCACACCAACCAGTGGATCTTTCTGCCCCAAGGGCACAGACAAATCTAGGGTTGAATTTAGGTTCTCCAGTCTGCTAACTGGGTGCTGTCGATAAGTGAATGACACCTTTGTACCTCAGTTAAATGGAGAAAAACATAGCTATGAGGATGCTCTATGAAGGAACCTGACAGATGCCAGCACACAGTAGGCATCTTGTACATATAAGACTCTTTCTCTCCTGCTTTTGTCCTGCTAATTCAACTCTGGTCACTCATAACTGCCCCCTTATGGCCCTGACTGAGGACCCTACTCTCCTCCAGTGTCAGGGTTTAGATATTGAATGTCCCCTGATAAAGCTCATATATTGGCAGTTAAAAAAAATGTCCAGAGGGAAAAAATGAATCACGAAGATTCTAATCTTCACAGTTCTGGAGGTTTCAGTCCATGTTACACTGGTTCACACTTGAAGAGCTCAGAGCATGGTGATGGGAAGCAGACAGAGCTAGGAGGGGTGCGAGGAACACGCACACACACACACACACACACACACACACACACACACATACATATACATATATATATAGTCTACACGGCCATTTCCCGGTTACCCATCTCCTCCAGCCACACCCTACCTGCCTATCTTACCACCAATAAATCCATTCATCCATGCATGGATTTATCCATTGATAAGATTAGAATCGTTGTGATTCAATTATTTCCCTCTGGGCATTTTTTTTCATTGCCAATAGATGAGCTTTTTCAGGGGACATTCTGTATCTAAACCCTGACCCACATCTCCTCATCACATTTCTGTGTGGCAGCTCCATGGTTATACCCATTTAGCAGCTGAAGCAACTGGGACCCAGAGAGAACAACAGGCTTCACCCCAATTGTCTGCCTCCAGGGCCCACATTCTGGCCAGCAGGTCACGCTGTCACTCTTAGCCTGGCCTCAGAGTGTAGACAAGGGAAAAGCCACTCAGGGCAGGATGCCGCGGAGTGCAGGAGGGACTGGAGGTGGGAGGATATAGCCTTCCTAACCTGACGTATTTCATGTTTGAAACTCTCCCCCGATGCTTTAAATGCAGGAAGTAGTTGAAGTGAACATTACTCAAAAGCCATCCCAGGTGAATAGTGGGATAATAAACCAGAAGGGATTGAGAGTGAGGGGGGGGGGCTGTGACTAGAATTGGGGGATATCTTTCTGGAGTTTGTTGCTGGCCATGTGCACTCATCAGATAGTATCTTCATGATTCTGAGACACAGAAGACCAAGAAGATCAAGGAGAAGACTCCACCATAGAATGGTACACAGGATATGCTTCTCATGGTACCTTATCAGGGGCATCATTTCTGTATAGTGACCCATAAATACTAAATTTATTTTTATTTCTCAACCAACAAGAATCCCAAGTGCTCTGGCTTGGGACCCTCAGCAGCTCAGCCTGCCTCACCAAGCCCAGAGCATGTGTGGGATCAGAGTGTCATATCCAGCAGTCACACATCAAGTCAATCAGGGACCAGCCCCTACCCACCAGGCTCTGGAGTCTGCACATGAGTTTTCAGTATAAGAAGCAAGAAAGACATGTTCTCACCATGACCCCAAGCCACTGGAGCTCTGGAGTTACTGCCCCTTCACCTGGGCTGAGCTCACTAACCTCGCTGAGTCTTAGCTCCCTCATTTGCCAAGCCAGGGAAGTGGTACCCACAGGCTGCTATGAAAGAATGGATCAGCTGAAAGGGAGTCCAGGTAGGGGGTGTCCTGGGGAGGAAGGAGGCAGTGGCCAAGGAAGGAATTGAGATGGGGAGAGATGAGGTTCTCCATCAGGGTGTAGGAGTCCTTACTGCTGATCGGGGACAGGCCCAGGCTGGGGAGGTAGCTCATCCAGTGTCATTAGAGGCACCACCATCCAAGAACAGGTGTGACCCTCAGACACCGGTGCATCCTCGGTACCTTGTTCTGCATGCCCAGTGTTCAACCCACTCCCTGCCCACCAGCTCCATTCTAGCTTAAATCCATCTGCTTGTCTTGAGCCCTCCCACCCAGTGGCCACACTTCCACTTAACACTTAAGTGGAATGTCGCTTGCTCAAGTTCTTCCAGGTTTATTATTGCTTAGGGTATGGAGACAAATTTGTCCCCCAGCTAGAGGCCATGTGTAGATTCCCCTTCTCTTATCTTTTTTTTTGTGTGTGTGTGGTACTGGGGATTGAACTCGGACATTCTACCTCCGAGCTATTCCCCCAGCCCTATTTTTTATTCTTTATTTTGAAACCGGGTCTCACTAAGTTGTGGAGGGCCTCACTAGGTAGCTGAGGCTGGCCACGAACCCAGATCCTTCGGTCTCAGCCCCCCAAATTCTGGGATTACAAGCGTGCTCCACCATGCCCAGCTCCCCTTCTCTTATCTTTAGTCACATTCTCTCCTGTCCTTTCCGCCTCCCAAGTTTTCCCTCCTGCATCATCACTTCCATATTCCTGCCTGCCCTGGGCCTTACACATGTCATTACCACCCTTCAGTTCCTCTTCTAGCCTCTTTTTACATAGTTTTGTCCAATCCTGACTAGGACACCACTCTATGCCTATTAGTGCACATGTGTTTCAGCACAGCTGTGTTTCTCTTACATTGGGAGGGGCCTTTCGTTGAATTAATATATGACTCCCACTTACTAGATGAGGCAGAAGCCCCTGTACCTCAGGGAGGTACTAAGCCTTGGAACATCGGGCCCATCGTGGCTTACCTGCACTCTTGGATTCCAGAGCTTTATATCATCCGAGAAGAGAAGTTTTCATGTCCAGTAAACAATTATGTTTCATTGAAATGGAACGTGCAGAAAGTCAATGCCTCTCCCCTCACCCCCCACTCCTGAATAAATTCTGGATTCTTGGCATCCAGAGAAGATTGAGGATGGGGGTGGTTCTGGTTTGTGTCAGGAACAGAAAGGCGAGCAGAAGGCTGCTGAACAGGCTGTCCTGGTCAGGGGCCTGGTGAGTGCACGTTGGGATCACACACACTTGTCCCAGAAATGTATACTGAGTTCACAGGTTAGTGACAATGTGAGTTAAAACAAGTACATATGCCTCACTCCTACTTGAAGTAGGGCGTGAATTGCAAACTAGAGCTCAGATTTCAAAACTAAATTACTATGAAAGGATAAATCAGACCTGCATCCGGCCATTCAGCCCAGTGAGCAGAGCAGAAGCAGTAATTCCCAGGAGCTGCTCCCAGGGGAAAGCCCCTGGGGCAGCTCAGGTAGGGGTCACAGAGACAACATTGACCCATGCCCATGCAGGGGTGGGTGGGCGCAGAGGAGCGTCCAGGGGAGGGGCAGGCAGGTAGAAGACTATGGCAAATGTGGCATATTCAGGATGTGCTCATTGGTGCCCTTTGAGGGAGATGCTAGAGAAAGGGCAGGGAAAGGGCCTGAGCCACTAAAGGATTTCCACAGGACTCCACCATAGGAAAGGTAACCTTGGCAGACATGGGGTGTGGTAAGCAGGGCAGAGGGGCCGAGCATGGCACCAAGTGGGCAGCAGAAGTGGAGGCCCTAGTGAGCCCTGTGGATCCTAGTGAGACCCTGATAAGCTGTGGTGAACCCTGGAGGGTTCAGGTGAGGCCCTGGTGAATTGTGGTGAATCCTGGTGAGGCCCCTGTGACATCCCAGTAAGGCCCTGGTGAGACCTCTATAAAACTCCAGTGAATCCACAGTAAAGCCATGGTGAGGCTCTGATATGGTCCTGATAAGGCCCTGGTGAGGCTTGGTGAGACTTGATGGGTCCTGGTGAGGACCTGGTGGGCCCTGGTGAGCCCTGGTGGGCCCTGGCAAGGTCTTGCTGAGGCCTTTGAGATTTGATTTGGCCTGGTGAGACTTGCTGGGTCCTGGCAAGGTCCTGGCCAGGTCCTGATGAGGCCTCGTGAAGTCTTGGAAAGGCCTTGGTGAAGTCTAAGTGAGGGCCTAGTAAGGCCTGGTGATGTCTTGGTAAGGCCCTGGTGAGGTCTAGGTGAGGGCCTGGTGAGGCCTGATGAGGCCCAGGTGAGGGTTAGGTAAGGTCCTGGTGAGGCCTGGTGATGTCTTGGTAAGGCCCTGGTGAGGGCTGATAAGGTGCAGGTGAGGGCCTGGTGAAGCCTGGTGATATCTTGGTAAGGCCCTGGTGAGGTCCAGGTGAGGGCTTGGTGAGGCCTGGTAAGGCCTGATGAGGTCTAGGTGAGGTCCTGGTGAGGTCCAGATGAAGGTCAGGTGAGGTCCTGGTGAGGCCTGCTGATGTCTTGGTAAGGCCTTGGTGAGGCCTGATGAGGTGCATATGAGGGCCTGGTGAAGACCCTGGTGAGGTCCATGTGAGATCCAGGTGAGGTCTAGTGAGGTCCAGGTGAGGTCCTGGTGATGTCTTGGTAAGGCCTTGGTGAGGCCTGGTGAGGTCCAGGTGAGGTCCTGGTGAGGCCCTGGTGATGTCTTGGTAAGGCCTTGGTGAGGCCTGGTGAGGTCCAGGTGAGGTCTGGTGAGGCCCTGATGAGGCCTGGCGAGGCTCTGGTGAGGTCCAGGTGAGGTCCTGGTGAGGCCTGGTAAGGCATGGTATGGTGCTGGTTGAGGCCTGGCGACCCCTAGTGACTCTGCATACCTGAACCTGGGGCTGGGCCTGGGCTCAGTGTTAGGTCAGGTTCTGGTCCCATCACAGAACTTGGTAATAATCAGTTGTGCACAGGAAGGATCTGTCCCTACTCTGGGCCGGAAGGGTTCCCTGCAGAGGGCCAGCCTCCCCTGACCCCTGCTGACCGTGCTTTCCTGGCCTGGGCCGTCTGCAGGAGAAGGACCCTGGGAGCCAACACAGGCCCTTTGTTAATTACTGCCTGACATTTTAATGTTCACGTTTAATTGCACTCTCCATCACTTGGTGCAAAAAAATAAAAACATGTAAAACCTTGGAGACCTGTAAGCCAAATAAGAGGACTTTTGTAAAGCCCTCCAGAGTCCCTGCTGAGCCTGAAATTCGTTTTTCCTCTTTGAATATGCCATTTGTGTGATGGGACATTTGAAGTCAGGAAAGCTTAGGGGACTGGGGGCAATTCACCCCAGCCCCTTAAAACACAGAACACAGGCTGGAGATACCCCAAAACCTGCTGCCTCCCACCCGCCTCACCCCAGCCACATACTTTGCTTCTCTTCTGGGAAGCAGCTTGAGCTAACCAGGGGAGCATTGCCTATGCACGAGGACTTCACAGTCCAGTTCTGCCCCCCTTCCCATGTGGCTGGAGCGAATGACAATGTCTCCATATCCTTGTCAACAGGGCAGAAGGGATGTCCACAGATGAGCACCTTGCACAGTGCCCAGCATGTGATGCCATCTGACCTATGTTGGGAACTATCTGTTGTAATCAAGGGACTTGTCACATTGGGCATGGTGGCACAAGCCTCTAATCCAAGTACTTGGGAGGCTGAGACAGGAGGTTTGCAGGTTTGAGGCCAGTCTTAGCAACTTAATGAGACCCTCAGCAACTTATTAAGACCCTGCTTCAAAGTAAATAGGAATGAAAGTGTAGCTCAGAGATAGAATGTGTCTAGTTCAATCCTCAGTACCTAAAACAAAACAAAGCACCAATGACAAAAGGACTTGTCACATGTGTGTCAAATTGTAAGTTAATTTTATATATTTGAAATGATTTTCCATGGGAATAGACTCACCTTCCAGAAATGAGTCCTCCCTGGGACATGTCTTGACTATTTGTGATGCTGTAATAGAATACCTGGGAACTGAGAAATTTATAATGAAAAAAAAATTATTGACTCATTGTTCTGGTCACTGGGAGTCCAAGATCAGTGAACCGATATCTTATGAGGGCCTTCTTGCTACATTATCCCATGATGGAAGGAGGGAGAGAGAGAAGAAAAGAGAATGGAAGGGAAGGGAAGGGAAGGGAAGGCAAGAGAGGAATAGACTTGCAGCACTAGTCCAGGCTCATGAGGATCTCCCAGTGCTGCTGCATTGGGACTAAGTTTCCAACACATGCTCTTGGGGGGACACATTCAAACCATTGCAGCAGGTGTGCTTGGACATGCCAGCATCACAGAGCATCTTGGAGCACGTGGGGAGTGGATGCTTAGAGCTCCCTTCACATAACTGCTTTTCTGAGCTGTCCAAAGACAGTCTTTCTTTTGTTGCTGCTTGTTTTTTTTTTTTTATGTTTTGTTTTGCTTTGTTTTACTGTACTGAAGATCAAACCCAGAGCCTCATGCCTGCTAGGTAAGTGCTCTGCCACTGAGCTACAGTCCCTACCTGCCTTTTTGTTTTCTGATTTTATCTTGAGACAGGATCACTCTAAGTTACCCAGGCTGGTCTTGAACTTGCAATCCTCCTGCCTCAGCCTCCTGGATAGCTGAGGTTATAGACAGGTGCCACCACACCTGGTTCCAATGGCCATTGTGTTGTTGTGGTGCTCTTAACACTAATGATGAGGTCCTTCTGAGGTTGGTTCAGCCAGCCTCCCTAGATCCCCCTTTCATTTTCTTTCCCAGTTGCTCTGGAAGCAGAATGTAGTGGGTCATTGTGGTCATGCGCATTTCCCAACGTCTGCGTCAGCAGCACTTCCAGCTCACACGCTCTTCTTCACAGACACTTGTCACACCCCCCTCAGAGGTGGAAGCCAGGACTCCCTCCACTTTGAGCCTGGGCAGGTTGTAGCGACTCCCTTGCAATCAGCAGAATGCAGTGGAAACAATGATGAATGGCTGCAGGTTGGGTCAGAGGAGACCCTCTCAGTCCCCAACACTCCTTTGTGGGACACTTCCTCATCGAACTCAGCTGCCATTCCATGAGATGTCCAAGCCTAGCCGAGAGACAGGTACCAGTCCTCACTGAACCTAGACTTGCAGTCAACTAAGGTCATGCACCAAACGGAGGACTGAAGGCTTCTCCTGATGAGTCTAGCCTCCAGCTGAGCTCCAAGTACCAGTGAGAAAATACAAACCAGCCTCCATGCTGTGCCCAATTCCTGACCCATGGCTTCCATGAGTGCACCAAAATGGTCTTTGTGCACACAACTAGGTTTGAGGTGTTTTATTAAATAGTGAACAGAAACAGAAACAGCCATGGGGGTGTAGAGACAATATACTTCTGGAGGTCACATTGGGAAGTAAGTAATGGGGTAGTGTGACCAAGTAATTTACTGTTAATCTTGGAGATGGAAAAATAAGGAGGAGGAGGAGGAGAAGACAGAGGAGGAGACAGAGGAGGAGAAGAAGGAGGAGGAGGAGGAGGAGGAGGAGGAGGAGGAGGAGGAGGAGAAGGAGGAAGGGGAGGAAGAATGTAGATATCTAAGCATATTATCCCTGCCATGATAGATAGATAGATAGATGATAGATAGATAGATAGATAGATAGATAGATAGATAGATAGATGAAAATACCATGCACAAACTGCAGTTCTGGACTCCTGGTAAAGGACCTACTTTATCATGAGCCTTTTTCTTTCCCTTCCAATATACTTCAGAGGAAAGGACTGTGCTAGCCTTAGAAGATCTCAGTGTGTTTCCCCGTTGGGTTATTTTACCTGCTGAATGACACTGGATATGTCACCTAGATAGTCTTCCCAGACCTCCCTCCATTTTCTAGGCTATAAACACCTTTTTCAGTGTCCAAGGCTCAACAATGGAGTATTACCCTCACAATGTGACAGGAATTGTCCTGGAGAATTCTCAGTGCTGGTCCATGCCCACTCCTGAAAGCTGTTGGGCTCTCACTCACACTTCCCCTCTGCTCTGACCAGCCCTGCTTTTGCAGTACCTTCCTTCTAGATCCCTCAGCTCCTCTCTCTGCTTCTTTGGCTGGGTTTCTCAGTCTCCTTTGTGGTTCTTCTAATTCTTTCCAAAGTTTGATCAATAGCCACCTTGAGGGCTCTACTTGGGCCCAAGTCAAACAACAGAGAGAAAATAAACTGAATAAAAATAACACAGCCCCAGGGGCCTGTAACAAAAGATCCCATCTTTGCGTTATTGGGGTCCCAGAAGGAAAGGAGGATAAGGGTGGAGCTGGGAAGAGATAATGCCTCTACACTTTCCAAATTTTATAAAAGATATAGATCTACAGATTGATTAAACTGAGTGACCTTAACACGATAAACCAAAGAAACCCATATCAAAGTACATCAGCATCTTTTGTCATCTCTGAAGACAAAAGATAGAGGAAAAGTCTTGGAAGCAGCCTGAGAGCTGACACCTTATCTATAGGAAAGAAGTATCTGAGACAGCCACAGACTTCTAGATCAGCACCACGGGGATTAGAAGGAAGTGGTGTGACATTTTTCACATGTTGAAAGAAAAGCATTGTAGCATAGAATTCTACATCTAAGCAAAAATATCCTTCAAAAGTGGAGGGAGATAAAGACATTCTCACATGAATGACAAATAGAGAACTTGTTGCCAGCGGGTCTACCTTGAGAGGATAGTGAAAAGAAGTTCTCTACACAGAAAATAATAATAATGGTGATGGAACTTTGGAACATCATAAAAAAAAAAACATGGAGAGTAAAAATGTGGGTGAATGCAATAATGTTTTCTTTTCTTCTATAGTTTTCTGATTATGTTGGTTGATTGAAGCAAAATTGTAACACTGATATGGTTCTAAATGTTTATAGAGGAATTGTTTAAGATAACTATGTTATGAAAAAGGAAGGATAAAGTGACATGAAAGAAGATAATTGTTATATATTTTATGTAATCTGATGAAATGATATATGTATATATATTATGCAATATACATAAATAAAATTTAAGTTATCAGATGTGTGTATATATGTGTGTGTGAATACTTATATATGTATGTATGTATGTATGTACCAATGACTATGAAAAACTATATAAAGAGATAAATCAAAATATAACTACAGATGCTTAAGTAACCCATAGATAGGCAGGGAAAAAAAAACCTCAGAGAAATGAAAAACAGAAAACGAAAAATGAAAAGACAGATAAATCCCTGATATTATTAATTATTATATTAAATGTAAATAGGTCAAATACACCAACTAAAACACAGATGTTAGCAAAATGGATTTTAAAAATTATCAACTACATACTTTCTGCAAAAACTTGCTTTTAATATAAGACACACTGAAAGTTAAAGGATGGAAATGACACAGTATGAGAACATAAGCCAAAAGAAAGCAAGAGTAGCTATAATAAAATCAGAGTAACTTCATAGCTAAGAAAATCACTAGAGACAGAGAGGTACGTTATATAATGATAAATCTGCCAAGAAGATTCAGGGACCAAACAATAGAACATCATAACACGTGAAACAAAACTGAGAATGCTGAAAATAAAAATGGACAAACACTTGACCAGAACTGCTCCAGTCTGAGAAATGACAAGAACCTAAAAAGACATAATAATGAGGTGCAGTGCATCCTGGATGGAGTCCTAGCACAATAAAAATAGATATTGGATGTTATATTTTGGATCTGGGATGTCCCCCAAAGACTCGTGTGTTGAAGGCTTGGTTTCCAATGCAGAAATGTCCAGAAGTGAGACTTTGGGGAAGTTATTGGATCACGAGAGCTCTGGCCTCATCAGTGGTTCATGCATGGCTGTATTGACTCCTGGGAGGTGGTGGAAACTGTAGATGGTGGGCTCTGTTGGAAGAGGACCTCACTATGGGTGTGTCCTTGGCCCCTCCCTCCTTCTCTCTGGCTACCATGAACAGAGCAGCTCTCCTCCACCACGCCCTTCCACCATGCTGTTCTGCTTCACCTCAGGCCAGAGCAATGGAGCCAGCCAACCATGTACAGAAACCAGGAGCCAAAACAAATATTTTTTTCTGTAAGTTGTTTTTCTCAGGTATTTATTACAGCAATGAAAAGCTGACTAGCATATTGGGCAAAGCTAAGGCAAGCCAATAAAGTGTGGATTTAAATTACAGATAATTGCATCAATATTGGTTCATTAGTTGTAACAAATGGAGAAAAGCAAGTGTGAGATAAATGGGGACTTTATATTTGAAACTTTTCTATAAATCCAAAGCAATCTAAAATGTACAAGTGTGAACTTTTAAAAAACTGTAACAAAAAAAAATCACTACCCTTCTTTCAGATGTCAAGTCCAGAAATTAAAGGGTGGAGTAGCTTGCAAGAGACTTCCTCTCATTGACTTTATTTCTCTGCAAAACTTCAGAGGAAGTGCTGTGGATTCTACCTCTGGTGCATCTCCTCTAGGACCCTGCCCCTGAATTCTCATTGGTCCTGCTTGCCTCAGCATCTCCTTGTCTTCCTATAAACTGAAGCTATAGACTCCTTGTGGATCTTCTTGCTCCCAACCTGGCCCCTTATCTTCCCTCCATCACTCAAGCCCAAGAGGATGTAGGTACATCCATGTCACATCATAAATTATACTCCTAAAATGAAGATAGGATCAGTCTTCTCCCTTTTAAAAATTCTTTAATTGATGTCCACTGACTTCAAGGGAAAGGCCAGGCTCTTTTGGACTTACCAAATTCACACCAGGCTGCCTACCTCTCCAGTCTTAGCTCAGTTCCCACAACACCCACATCACTCACAATGTTCCAGGCACTTGGGGCCACTCATGGTTCTCTTGACATGCCTGACTGTTCAGACATTCACAAGTTTCCTTGTGCCACCTCTGCCAGCATAGACTGCCCTCTGCCTTCCTCAGGCCAATACCTCCCCCCCTTGTTAAAACCTATTCATTTCTTATCACACAAGCCTCATAGTTCTTTTCTTGCTCAAATGAAAATGTGCCAGGCACAAGTTATCAGTCTCCTTTGTATCCCAACCAGAACTCATACAGCTCCCACCAGAGTTCTTAGGACAATCTCGCAATATCTGTTTCCCTATAGGACCACAAGTTTGTTTTTTGTTTTTTTTTTCAAAAATTGACAGTATAGTCATATAAGCAGCCTACAGTGATCTGTGAAAATGGTTCACTGCTCTCTTGACCCAGAAAATCCCACAAAATCATGCAAACCAAGAGGTTCAAATCTTCATGTTCATTTAAGAACACCTGCGAAACTGCCCAGGCTATCAAGGGCATGCATCTACAAAAAGCCAAGAAGTATCTGAAAGATGTCACTTTAAAGAAGCAGTATGTGGCATTCCAGAATTACAATGGTGGAGTTGGTAGGTGTGCCCAGGCCAGAAAGTGGGGCTGAACACAGGGTCAGCAGCTCAAAAAGAGTGCTGAATTTTTGCTGCACATGCTAAAAATGCAGAGGTCATGCTGATTGTAAGGGTTTAGATGTCTATTCTCTGGTCACTGAACATCTCCAGATGAATAAAACACCCAAGATGCATCACTGTACCTACAGAACTCATGGTCAGATTAACCTATGCATGAGCTCCCCCTGTCACACTGAGATGATCCTCACTGAGAAGGAGCAGATTGTTCGTAAACCAGAAGAGGAGGTTGCACAGAAGAAAAAGATATCCCAGAAGAAACTGAAGAAACAAAAACATATGGCATGCATGGGAATAAATTCAGTATCAAATAAATGCAAATAAAAGTAAAAAATAAATAGCAGTACATTTGTCTTTATATCCCCAGCACCTATGGCATTTAGTAGTAATGGATTCCTTGGGATGGCTAGTAATTGAGCTAAGGCTAGAATAAGAACCATCAGTGAAGGATACTGGGAAGTAGAAGCCAGAGAATTGGAAAGAAAGCCAGCTGAAAGAGTGGCTACAAAAGTCATGGGGTGGTCTGTAGGTGCCTGGCTGAACTGGGCTAGATTGTTAGGTCTACAGCAGGACTTAGCATGACCCCATGAAAGAAAGCAGCCCAAGGCACCCAGAAGAAACCATATGCTCATGACAGAGAACTTCACCCTTAAAATATTTACCCTAGGCTAGCCTCAGCTGAGCTGCGAATGATTCATATCCAGCTCATCAAGTAGCGGTTATTTAGCTAAGTCTTTATTGCATGCAAAGAACTGGAGCTAAGCAAGGTGCCAGAGCTAACTGTGGCACTGGGTTTCCCCTTCTCCCTGGGCCTGGACATCCTTTTCATGAAAGGACACAGCAGCCAGAGGCCCGCATGCGAATTCTTTCTATGTGTTGCAAGCAATCCAACCATCTGACTTCCATTCTCCACTCCCAGCTGGGAGCAAGTGCGAGAAATCAGTGGAAAGTTGGAGGTTTGTTAACAGGGGTTTATTTTGGCACTCAGCTGCAATTAAATCCAGCGGGTTAAAAGCTTCTGAACGTATTACTCTCTTTTAAACAGGGCACTTTTAGAGAGTGTTTCCACAATGAACAATATTCATCACTGACATTACATACGGTGGCCTTTCACCTCAGACAATGCCGTCTCTCCTTGGAAGGAAAAGCTACTTTCCTATCATCATAATTAAATCCAAACATCTGTTACCCACGAAGGCATGGTTTCAGAGGTTGGCTAATGGATGTCTGGCTTACAGAGCATACTGAACCACACTCATTTGCAACAAATTTACACACCCCCCATACACACACACACACACACACACACACACACACACACTCACACACACAGGTACATACCCCAAATGCATCTTATCAGAAAGCAATATTTTCCATTATGATTTATTTAGCTAAAAATAAGACAGGAGTTGGGCATGGTAGCTTATACCTGTAATCCCAGAATTTGGGAGGCTGAGACAGGAGGACCACAGGTTTGAGGATAGCCTCAGCAACGTAGTGAAAGTCTCAGCACCCTAGTAAGAACCTGCTTCAAAATAAGAAATAGAATAAAAGGACTGGGAGTATAGCATGGAGGAGGAGGAGGAAGAAAAAAGAGGAGGAGAAGGAGGAGGAGAAGAAGAAGAAAGAGGAGGAAGAGAGGAAGACAACAATGAAGAAGGAATGAGATAGGCACAGGAGGAAACAGAGCAAGGACTTAAGTCTGGAGACCTGGGACAGATCATAGCTGCCCTTCACCAGTTGCACGACAAGTTGAATGACAAGCAACATCACCTCACCAGCTCTCAATTTCTACAGATATGAAGAACAGGAATGACAAAGTCACCTTCACCATTTAGCTCTTGGGACACATGCACAGCCCAACACATTCATGTGTTCGTGCCTTTGTGTGACAGCCCCTCTGCCAGCTGTGGCCTACTGGAGACTTGTCATCTGTCAAGACACAGCAAATGTTCCACTTTTCTGAGGAAGCCCTCTTTGATCACCCTGCACAGTTACCAGCTCGTTTTCAGTCATTCTAGAAACTTTGCAACTGATTCCAGTGTGGTCTCCACTGCACCAAGCTGCAGCAGCCAGGGCTGGTTATCCTCCATTTCCCTGAGGTGGACAGAGGATTATCATAAGGCATGTGCAATTAGAAGATTGCTTCTGGTCCAGGGAGATGCTTATTTTGTTTGGTAGTGTAACTTTATCTTTTCAATATTTTACACATATCCCTACAACAAGTATTTTTAACCACCTATTGTCACTTCCATGAGTTTCACGAGTCTATTTTGAAATCCAAGAACCAAGAATTGACACTTTTCCTTCTCTCTGCACTTCAGTTTCATCACCCTCCCCTGAGCCCAGAAATGTTGGGAGAAAACATCTCTCAACACTTAAAAGTGTCACCTCTCTGCCATATCCTTGCACCTGTGTGTGTGTGTGTGTGTGTGTGTGTGTGTGTGTGTGTGTGTATGCAGTACTGGGAATTGAGTCCAAGGTTGTTCTACCACTGAGCTACATTCCTCACCTATATTTTATTTTTCATTTTTAAACATAGTCCCACTAAGTTACCGAGTGCTGATCTTGATCCTATGATTCTCCTGTCTCAGCCTCCCAAGTACTGAGGTTACAGGTGTGAGCTACCACACTCTGCTTGCACCTGCTCTCTTTCTCTCCTATTTGTGCACTGAGCATCTTGGGCATCATCTCCCCTGAGCAGGCTGTGCCTGTCTCAGTCTCCTAAGATTGCCATAACAGAATACCACAGATCAGATGACTTTAATACAGAAATTTATTCCCTCCTGGATCTGTAGTCCAGAAGTGTGAGATCAAGGTGTTGGCCAGCTGGTTTCTCCTTTGGCTTGCAAATAGTCATCTTCCTGTGTCTTCCTATGGCCCTTCCTCTGTGCACCCCACCACACTGTGTCTCTCCCTCTTCTTATCAAGATATGAGTTGTCAGGGAGAGGCGAGGTCCCACAAGTCCTCTTCAAAGACATGCCTATAGTGACCTAAAGACCTCCCACTAGGCACCACCTCCTAAAAGTTCCACCACCTCTCAATAGTGCCACCCTGCAGGTCACACCTTTAACACACCAGCTTTGGGGGACCTTTCAACATTGAAACTATAGCAGCTCTACTGGATAGAGATGACAGGAAAAGACAGGGATTTCCTTAGGAAGAATCCACTAGGAAGAAGAGAGGGAGGGACAGGTCAGCATAGCTCCAAATGGCCTATCTGTGGTCATGAGGGGGTGGGCTGAGGCTGGCTGCTCCCCACCCAGCCTCTATGGGCATGTCTTGGGATCTTGGGTATGAGGGTGTGTCTCCAAGTGCACGTGTGTGCAGGTGAGCTGAACCAGCATCTACCTGAGTAATTGAACACAGGGAATCCAGGCCCCTTTGACAGAATCTACTACTGCTGAGTATCACTAGGAGGGTCAGAGAAGCCCCTCTCTGCCTCTGGTCCTCACCCAGTGCCGGAGTACACCTCCATCACGGGGCTAAAACTTCCTGCATTTGATAAAGATTGCAGCTGATGTGTTAAAGAGCATAGGAAGCACTGTCAGAAGAGAGTGCCACCATGGCAGATGGGGTGGAGGTAATCATCCTGCTCTGGGGGCTGGGCCAGTCTCTGTGGGCTCTTAGGGCTGATCATCCTATCACAGGAAGAAGGATGCTTCTTGGGAAGGGACTAGAGGGGTGGTGGTCACATGCTTTTTAAAAATTCAAATATCAGAAGCAATTGGAATTCATTTTGTACACTGAGCCCAGGAATTGCTGTCAGTACTTTAAGTCATGGCAATTGAGGCAAGAATATTGACTTATGGATCTAATGTTTACTTAGCACCTATTTCATGTGAGAAACCGAATTAGGTAGTGAGCACTCAGAATCTACATAGGACTGCTTACAAGGAGCACCCTGTTGAGCAAAGAAGCACCTTAACCATGTGTGCTGATGCCCTGAGATACCTCCAGTGTGATGAAGCCTCCTGAGGGAGGCATCCCTGGGCAGCGCTGGGGGAAGAAACATAAAACCTTGCCAGGCGATGAGGCAGCAGAAGAGGCTCCCTTAGGTCAGACATCAGCCAGGTGTCTTTATTCTAGTTCTCCGAAAGCAGGTCTTCCATCCAGGGGCAGGGCCAAGTGCATTCAGGACCATAGATGGTTCCAGAGAGGAGCTGGTGGTCACCCACCCCACCCTACATCAAATCTGTTTGTGCAGCAAGTTTCAGCATCAGAACTCTCTGTCCTGTGCTGGCCTGTTCTTCCACAGGCAGGAACATTTCCCATGAATCCGGCCAATCTGGAGCTGGTGCTGCAGGCGCAAGACCCCCTCAGCCTGGCGGGCCCCTCTGCCCAGACTGGAACACTCCCCGGGAGGAGCCCAATCGCTGACTCTTGCCTGCGTCTGCTTTCAATCACCAGCTCCCCTTGCACATCCTGTGTGTTGACAAAACATTTTGCAATCCACAAGTGCCTGCCGCTGGATCAGAAAGTTCTCTTTCACGAGGGAGGCTGGAAGGGCAAAGCATGGTTGAATGGACCCTTCAGTAAATCAAGATGGGTCTAGAGCTGGGGGTGCCATCCTAGGTTGGCCAGCCCTGCACCCCTGCCTTGGATTTCCAGAGCAATCTGGTCTGGATCAGTTGAGCACTTCCCGGGGACTTCAGCTGCGGGCAGGATGCTCTCTGGCAGAGGTCTGAGTTACAACGAAGCTCTGTTTGTCTAGAGTACTCCTCTTGGTACCCTGGGGGGAGGCTGCTAACAGAATCAGGAAGCATCCTAGATTCTTCATCACACAGTTTCTTAAGTTGCTGTCAATAGGACTTTGGCAAAACCTGGTCCTCATCTCTCCAAATAAGTTACAGAAAGAGCAACAGGTCTCTGTGCCATCACACATGTCAGCAATCAAACGGCCACCCCCAGGCAGCCCCAGGTTCCTTGCTGAGGTGGGTGGGGAGGGGGAGTGCCGGTGAGCTGGATTTGTTTGAAACCAGGACTTCAAAAGCATCTGAGTGTGTTGGAAAAGGATCATTCCACCATCACCTTCTCATTGCGGAGTCAGTGTTCTGGCCGCTTTCCAAGAAGCAGGGGCATTGGTAAGGAAATACAAGGGATGGCAGAGCTGTCCCCAGCCTCAAGGAGACAGAAGCAGGGACACTTAGGGTCTCGCAAGACCATCTATGTTCTGGGCCTTCCATGTTTTGTTTTTGTTTTGTTTTGTACTGGGGATTGAGCCCAGGGACATTCTGCCTCTGAGCTACACTTCAGTCCTTATTTATTTTTTATTATGAAACAGAGTCTTGCTAAGTTGCTGAGGGTCTCCCTAAGTTCCCAAGGCTAGCCTTGAATCTGTGATCTTCCTGTTTCAGCCTCCTAGGTACTGGGGTTACAGCCATGTGCCACTGTGCCTGGCTTCTATGCTATTTTAGTGTTATAGGAGTTTCCTATGTTATCCAGCATCTGTCCCTCACTGTGGACTAAACTAGGTTTTCAGTGATTGTACATACTTCCCTGGCAGAAATGCCAGGCTGGAAATAGACCCAGCTGGACAGCTCTTTAACATGGGTCATGGCTACCAGGGACCTGTTGAAGGTAGACACAGCAGGTGAGGCATGAGGCAGGCCAAGAGGCAGCCCTGAAGGCAGGCTGCAGCTGGAGCCAGGAGGGGTATTGCTGGCTGTGGTGGTCTCCAGGCTCAGTGTCTGGAGTGTGTCCAGTAGGGCTAGGAACATGGGGACGGGTTGGGCAGGGGACGGGGGGGGGGCTCTCATTTCTGTGGCCATTGGAAGGTTGGCTGAGGACCAGGGACATCCTTCCTCCACGACTGGAGAGGAAGGAGGGGGAAAGCAATTTTTTAAATAGCGCAGGGCATGATCTTATTTTTTTTAAAAAAGTCATTGCATCTATTAATATTAGCATCCCTGGTCATCATCAGACTTTCTGTCGGGCTCTTAGATGCAGGGAGAGGGTAAAGCAACCAAGGGGAAGTCTCCCATGCAGGCAAGCATCCGTGGCCCAGCCAGTGCCCAGGGAGGGCAGGAATCCACGCAGAAGGAGCATGAGAAGCTAGAAGGGTGGTGAGAAGAGGTACCTGCAGCAAGCGAGGGCGGAAAGGAAGGAAGGAAGGAAGGGAGGGAGGGAGGGAGGAAAAGAAGGGAAGGGAAAGGAAGAGGGAAGGAAGGAAGAGGGATGGAGGAGAGGAAGGAAAGAACGTAGGAAAGGATTGAAGAAAGGAAAAAAAGGAGGGAAGGAGTAAGGCAATGAAGAGAAAGAAAGGATGAGGGAGGGAGGAAGGAAGGAGGAAGAAAGGGAGAGAAGGAAGAGTAAGAGGGGAAGGAAGACTACAGGAGGAAGGAAGGACCTCACTTGGATCCCACTCTTAATCTTGAATGTAATAACTGGATAAGCAGTGTTGATGGGACTTCAACATAAATCTTAGACTCTCGGGGTGGGGAGCACCTTGATACCAGTAGTCACTGTTTCTCAGGGACTCTGCTTGAGTCTCACCAGCAGAGCACAAAAGGCGTTGAGCAGCAGGCATAGGAGGTCATTTTCACTCCTATCTTACTGTGAGTAAAGTAGGACAAAGGACTTACCTCACTTGCCCAGCATGGTGATGCTTATCTGTGTTGATGGCAGAAGCCAAGCCGGGTGTCCAGCCTCGGATGCCTCCCACCTGGAGGACATCTGGACCAGGCTTCCCCTGCCAGTCACGGGCATGACACCTTCACAAATCCTACTGCAGTCATGTGCACTGGCCACTGTCATTCTACTTCCTATTTCCCCCATTACAGGAACCCATTTTAATTTTAGTATGTTTAATAGTTATTAAGTTTTTTATTTTGAAGTAATTGCTGATTTGAATGCGGATGGTAACAATTTGAAAACCTACAACACTGTCACACTAAAGATGGGGACTGTTGATGCAGTGAATGTCACCTCAGAGACCCTTCTTGCTGCCTTTTGAAGCCACGCCCACTCCCAGCCACTACTTACTCCCCAGCAATCATTCGTCTGTCCTCTGCTTCAAGATTGTCATATAAATGGTATCTGTTTCTATAATTCTA
This sequence comes from Graphiurus murinus, assembly GCA_004027655.1. Lineage (NCBI taxonomy): Eukaryota > Metazoa > Chordata > Mammalia > Rodentia > Gliridae > Graphiurus > Graphiurus murinus. Next base: position 55,088 of record PVLC010001769.1, on the reverse strand, counting down.
TCCCCTCAAGAATGTTATACAAATAGAATTACCCAGTATGTCACCTTTTAGGACTGACTTTTTTTATTCATTATAACTCTTGAGTCTCCTCTAGATTATGTCTCAGAGAAAAAAAGTTTATTTCTTCACATGCTTGACAATATTTGTATTGTCATTATTTTTAATTTTAGCCATTTTCATAGATACATGATGATATTATTGTGGTTTTAATTTGCACTTTCCTAATAGTTAATGATGTTGAAAATCTTTTCATGTTGTTCAGTAGTCAAATGTCTATCTTCTTTGGTAAAATATCTCTTCATATATTTTGCATATTTTCTAATTGGATTGATTTTTTTTACCGTCGAGTTTTTAATTTTCTTTATATATTACAAGTACTAATCCTTTGTAAGATATGAAGTTTGCAAATATTTTCTCTCAGTCTGTTACTTGATTTTTTTCATCATTTTTACAGAATTTTTCAGAGTAAAAGTTTTTATACTTATGAAGTCCAATTTCTCAACTTTTCTATGTATACATTGTGTTTTGGTTGTCAAGTTTAAAAATTCTAAACCCTGAAGATTTTCTTGAGCTTGTTAAGTTTTGTAGTTTCACATTTTACATTAAGTCTTTACTCTATTTTGAGTTAGTTTCTTAAAGAGTATAAGTCTCAGATTGGGATTCCATTTTTTTTTTCTTTTTCTGGCTGATGAATATTTAATTGCTCAGGCACCATCTGTTGAAAAGGCTCTTTTCCCCATTGGATTGGGTTTGCAATTTTCTTGGTTCTTTATTCTATTCCATTCATCTATCTAGTGTATAGCTCTCCACTGATATCACACAACTTATATTGCTGTAGGTATGTAGTAAGTCTTAAAATAAGAGAGACTGATTCTTCTCATTTTATTTATTCTTAAATTTTTTTCTTTACCTTTTTGTGTATTTTAGAATCATTTCGACTATATCTACAAAGGAAAATCTTGCTGACATTTTTTATTTAAATTTATTTTGATTTTTTATTATACTTTTATTGGTGCGTAATTATATATCATAGTGAGGTTCAGAGTGATATACACATACATGTACCCAGCACTTGATGTGTTTATCTCTGGATCTCACTCATGCACATTAGTGATATCGTAGTGATTGGTAGTGATATCGTCATATATGGACATAGCATTGTTCGGACTGTTTCTGTCCTCAATCCTTCTTTTATCCTTGGCCATCTCCCTCTCCCAGTCGCCTTCCACTATGCTCTCCTCATTTATCTGAAGTCCCTTTTGCTTCCTATTCTCTCTCTGGATTTCACATATGAAGAAAAAGAGTATGACTATTGACTTTCTGAGATTCTTACTAGCATTTTGATAAAATGGCATTAAACCTGCATGTGAACTTGGGACAAATTGACATCATTATTATGTTGACTCTTCCAACCTACAGTGTGACTCTGCATTGGTTGTGAACTTCTTGATTTCTTTTTCCAGTGTTTTTTAGTTTTTAGCAGGCAAATTCTATGCATATTGTGTTAGATTTACACCTAAGTATCTTATTTTTCAGCAATTGCATTCAATCTAAGTTTAATGTATATATTTTAAAATAAAGCTCTATGTTGTTTCATAATGAAAAGCAGGTATCACTTACCATAAGTGCACAAAATTCATAAAATTCATCTTAAATAGGACACACAACTTTAAAACACAATTGGTCTGTTTACTGTGTAAAATCAGTTCATGCACAACAGATCATGTTGGCACCACACTTTAGAATGCAATCTGGTCTTCAATGATTCATGATTCACCAAAAAGATGACTAGAATATCCCTGAGGAGGCTTTTTATGAAAACTCTGAGAGCTTGGAAATTTACCACCCCCGAGGTAGCACATTCTATCATCAATCCTGATTGTTAGAAACCTTCTGTGGTGAAGCTCCAGTGCCTAGAACTGAGGGGAGCAGAGCATCAGGCTCTTGGCATGGCATCTACCCTCAGTGTCCCACAACCCGACAGCTGGCTGTGAGGTGACATCAGCCTTCAGTTGTCCCTGTCCTTCCATGCAGCTCGGACTGGCTGACATGGGCATGTCCATCTTTCAGCCCAGTACCCCTCAGTACTCAATTTGCTGGTCACTCGCCTACCCTGGAATGAGCAGGGCCCTGAGCAGAGGCCCAGAGGAGGAGGTGACCTGGAGTGAGCAGGAGCCCAGGAACCTCTGGAGGTATTTGGTCTTCATGAAGATCCAATAAGGTAAAGTAGTTATCCCCATTCTACAGTTGATAACACTGAGACTTAACAGAGTTTTCTTGAGATTGCAAAGTCAGGAAAGGACAGAACTGGCTTGGGTTTTAGGCTGAGTCCCAGCTCTTTAGCACTGAGCAAACAGAAGGCCTTGGTATGTAAAAAAATGTAAAGAAGTAGAAATGAGTTGTACCTTGCCTGGTGAGAAGTTTCCCCAGAGGTAAGAGAGAGTAACTTCTCCCCTCTGGTCCTTTCCTTTGGGTTCTGCCCCCACCTCTGCCCCTGATCCTGAGCAGCCTGCCATGGGAGCACTGTAGCAGTAGTGACCTACCCTCCAAGCCTGGGAAGAGGCCTCCTGCCACCTTCGGAAGCCTTCATCTCTCCTCTTCATATTCCCAGCTGTCTGTTTTGCTCAGATCCACTAACCTGGTGAATAGCTTTGATCAGCAGTCTCTCATCCTGACCCCAAGAGGCCAGGGGCTTTGTGATGAGGGCTTCCAGAAAACTTGGGGTAGAGGAAAAGGCAGCTGCTGGGCTCACAACACAAGATTGGCCACCAAAGAGATGAAGGGATGTGTCCAAAGATGTACTCTCACCGGAAAAGGGCCTGGGATTCTGCCTGCAGGCTCACTCGGCCCTGCCCATGGGCCCTCAGGTCTCCTGTGCAGCTGGCCTAGATCAACAGAGATTTGGAGGAACTGGCTGCAGTCACACAGAGTAGCAGAGAAAGAGAGCATCTTCAGTGCCCTGTTGGACCACCCTGAAGCCTCTGAGCAAGGAAAGGGCTGTGTCTTGAATTTTCCCCAGTGGTCACCTGCCAGGTCCCACCTTGTTGGTCCTGGGAGATCTAGGCAGAGGCCCCTTCAAACTTCCTCCCTGGAGAGCCCAGTGCTTCGAAGGCTCAGCCCTGGCGCCCAGTGAACCCTGAGTGAGCCCTTGGGGCCTTTATTTTCATTTCTTCCTGGCCGGACGTAACTTCCTGCTTCTAAGAAAAACATCTTTAAACAGAACCATGAACTAGTTCCAGGGTGTCTCTCATCCCCCAGCTCCGACAGAACGGCATGGAGAGCTGAATGCAGCTCATTGGAAGCACATGGGCCTGTTTCCTTTCAAAGTCCCCAAGGTCTCAGGCCTGGAGCGGAGAGGGTATTTGATAAATCATGTTGGAGCTTTTATCTGGTTCAGTGTTTGAGAGGAAAGGCTAGGAGAGGGAAGAGGAGCCACCAGAGGCCCTGGAATCCATGCAGGGAAGACCAGAGAGCTGTGCCATCCAGACTGACTGGAGGACTGAGTACAGGGAAGAACCAGGGTTTATTAAGCACCTACAACACATATGTGAGGTGAGGGCTACCCCAGGGGTCCGGGGGAGGACTGAGCTAAGTACCGCTGCTCACCTCTATGCACACAGCTTAGAGGCACAGAACAGACTTGGAACAGAGAGGGAGTGGAGAGGCCTGGGGAAGTGGCCATGAGAAAGATGCTCCCTAGTGTCCTCTCCTCACACTAGTCTCTATGGCTGAGGAGAGGTGAACTTGTATAAATCCAGGAGGAACATTCTAGTCTCTTCCTCTTCCCCTGGCTGCACAAGCAGATTAGTGCCTGCCTCCACCCAGAGTCTCAGGAGCTCCAAGTGAAGTCTGAGCTACAGGATTGGAGCTGGAGGAGGGAAGTGCTGAGGGCCCGAGCATGATCCTGTCTCCCAGGTCCCTGTCCTGGGAGCTGGCTGAGCTTCTCCTGTGCTGGCCTGCAGGACCCCTCACCAGGAAGAGCAGCCCAGCTTGGTCAAGCAGCCACCCATGCAGACAACGGGCCTTGCTCACGATCATGCCCTGGGCAGAGGTCCCACATGGCAGTTATCAGGTCTGTAACTTAGCTGTAGAAGGTGACAGTCCCTTTGTCAATCACTTCCATGCAAGCTCTGGGAAGCAGAGTTGTTCCTGAGGACTTTACAGAGGCTCTGACCTGATGGGCAGAGCTGAGAGCAGCGGCCCCACTCACTCCTTCTCGACAGCCTCAGTCTCCTGCTATCAGTTTTCTGATCTGTGAGATGGGAACAAGGACACATCTTCTGGGTTTGGTGAGAGGTATTTTTTTAAAGTTATTACTATATCTTTATTCTTATTTCAAAAGGGTTAGGGTGACTTATAAGGATCCTTAAGATGGAATAAAATGGTATGACAATTATGCTAAGTGAGATTGACCAGTCACAGAAAGTGAAGGCTTATATGTTTTCTCTCATAGGTGGAAGGCTAGGGAGAAACTGAAATACAAGAAGGACTCCAGATAAAGGAGGAGGAACCCCAGTGGAGTGATGGAGGGGCCAACAGGAGGGGGTTGAGGGTGAGGGGGGCTTGATGAAGGGAACACTTTAACTGATGCTATGTACATGTTGTGGTCAGATGTAGACCCTGAAGAGCTCGTGTATTAATGTTCAGAGTTGATGTCATTAAGTCATGAAGGTTCCGATCTCATCAGTAGATAAATCCATCACAATGGGTTTGGTGGTCACTGAGGCAGGTGGGGTCCCTGGGGCTGTGGCCTGAGGGACTGTGCTTGTGTCTTTGAATCCCCGTAGCTCTCTTGCTTCCAGCCTCCATGATGAGAGCAGAGCCCTTGCTATCACCCTCTCTCTGCTTCCTGCCACCATGACCCGAGCTCAGCCGACCCAGGCCTCACAGGGACTGAACCCCCAACTCTCCAAAAACTGTGAGCAAATAAATCCTCCTTCTTCTAAATTGTGCAGTCAGTTGTTTTGGATTATATCAGTGATAATGTTGACTAAGACAGTCCACATTCAAAATTATCAATGTTAATCTCACTACCACGTATGGGGAAGGGGAGCTCACCAAGTGCTGTGTGCATGTATATCCCTTTTACCCCGAACTTCCTTATGATGTGAGATTACAATGCACCAATAAAAGTATACCAAAATAAAAGAAGTAAGAGAAGCAAAGGAGACGGGAGCAAAGAGGCAGAAGGATTCTCCAGTACCCATCAATCCCCCACCTCCCTGAGAATGAGACCCAGTGTCTCCACAGTTGGAGGAGGTCACAGGATGAAGGAAAAGAAGTCTCCACAAGAATCTCAGCTGCTTTGGATACCAACATGAGGTGGGAATTAAGCCTGGTAGTCTTTTTTTGTTGTTGTTTTATTTTTTAAATTGTAAACTGACAAATTACAGTTGCATACAAAGTGAAGTTGACCTTTAGAAATGAAATGTGGAATAATTAAATCAAGCTAACAAACACAACCATTACCTCAAACGCTTATATTATGTTGGGGTAAGCATGGTTACTATATACATAACAATGTATGGTACATTTCAAAATCACTAAGAACACATTTCAAATGTTCTCCCATGATAGTCTTTGCAAAGAGGATGTAGTGTAAGATAGTAAATAGAGCCCTAGGCCAAGTCTATCAGTCCTCCCAGAGGGCATTGCCTCAGCCTTCATAAAGAGTCATTAGACAAAGCCATTCGGTGACAGTGAATTTCTGTGGGTTCCAGGGGCCCCAGTCCTGGCTAATGCATATCTCACAATACTTGAAACACTGAACTAACTGCAGATCTTTTAAGAAATCATCTCTATCACAGATCAGTAAATTTTAGATTTTTCTCTGCAGGATGGGCAGTGACTCTTAGTTACTAATTAAAAGCAGACTCAAAGGCTTTGGCAAAAAGTTGAGCAGAGGAAGTGTTGGCCACCTCCTGAGAAAACCGAGATGCTCAACAATGACTCAGTCCTGGGTCCTTGCTAAGGGGAGCATGTGTGTGAGTGTTCACAGCCCTTCACAGAAAAAGATCTGGGGTCCACTAGAAAAGGCAAACTTACAGATGAGCAAGGCCCGAACGTGAACACTCCTTCCTAAATGGACACAATAGTTTTAATCTTGAGACTTTCCAGAGCAAGGGAAATGAGTTAACCTCCCCCAGTCAGAAAGAATCTCCAAGAAACAGGTCAAATTTGAATTTGAACAATCCTATTTCCCAGGGATCCTAAGCCAATTTTCAGTGAAACAAATGATTTATTTAAAGAGCTATTTCTTTATAAACCCCTTAGGTTGGAGATTGTCTACAAAAACTATAAGTTGAATCTGAGATTAGTTGGTCCTACTTGGAAGCATAGCTACAAGGCCCAGCTATTTGGACCACAGCTGGATTTGCATGGTCCACCTCATCACCTTCCCAGAAAATGATGCACTTATTTATATTTCCTACATTCTCCATGCCAAAAAAGTACATAGCCACCTTACCTGTGAATAGCATAATAATCAACAAATATGTTTGAGGGTGGTACTTTTCAGAAATAGGATGCATTTTTCTGGTGCCTTAATTTTATAACAGTGATACACTTAGTAGTAAAAACTGAAATGATGCTGAAAGCACAGAATAAAATTATCCTTTTCCCCACCCACCCAACTCTCCAAGAGTAATAATCTTTCAAAATTTCTCCTTTTACTCTTCCTGGCCATGACCTTCACAGCTCTAAATAATGTTGAGAGCATTATTTCTTTTTTTTTCTTTTTTTTTTTTTTGCGGTACTGGGGATTGAACTCAGGGGCATTCTACCTCCGAGCTATACCCCCAGCCCTATTTTTTATCCTTTATTTTGAAACCGAGTCTCACTAAGTTGCGGAGTGCCTCACTAGGTAGCTGAGGCTGGCTTCGAACCTGGATCCTCCGGTCTCAGCCTCCCGAATGCTGGGATTACAAGCGTGCGCCACCACGCCCGGCTGAGAGCATTATTTCTTGATCCATCACCTCTCAACAGTATCTCCTGTCTCCACCTTCTCAAGCAAAATCCAGAAGTTTTAATTATATACATTGGATTTTACTCAGCCTAAACCTTATTTACATGTATAATGACTTTAGTTCTAATTTAGTGCTCTTATTTTTATGATGCTGTTTTAGTTTTAAAATGTGCTCAAAGATATGTCTTGATCTTTGTTCCTGTGCCTCTCCACCATGGGAATTGAAGGACTGAGAAACTACTCTCCTTGTATTTACCTTTCCTCTTCATTTCATTACTTGTCTATTCCATGCTTACATCAAACTGTTAAGGTTTATAACATGCTTCTTCTCCTCTGTCAATATATGATACTTTTGTAAAACTTCACATATTAAGACATACCGTTATTTATGTTCTATTAAATACAAAAAATGTTGCCAGTGATACTCCACTGATTATTAAGTACAGCACAATTTTAGGGAGGCTAAAGTGTTCTGAAATGTACTATTAGAATTGATCAAATGATAATTTTGATGAGGGAAACAGTTCAAATAATGCTATGTACAGATACAAAATTTTCAACACCAATCTCAATAACATGTACAGGGAGTGGGAGGGAGCAGGTGAGATCCAGAGGAATACACACCAAGTGCTGTGTGCATCTATGTTTCAATCATTCTGAATCTCATTATGATGAATAATTACAATGCATCCATAAAAAGATGATAATTTGTATCCTGTGTTTTGTCTGTAGATTAATTCTAGAAAACAAAGATAATGTACTCTTATAATATTATTATTATTATAGAATATTCCAGTAGGGTGGATTAGTATCATAGAAAAGATAGTGTAAGCTTTCATCACTAAACCAGTGCTACCCAGGTGGATTTGTTATGTGTTGAAGAGATTTGCTTTCCCTCTGAATCTGTCCCAAATCACACAACATTTAATATTCTTCATATTAACCTATGTTATTCTTATGCACCTTTCATTTAATGTCTACTGTATATTTTTCTCTTTAAAATAATATTTTGCCTTCACCTTATCATTAAGATTGTCTGGGCACCAAATCATATCATGTGCTGTGAGACATCTGCATTGATATAAAGACATTCTACCAGGGACCCTATGGTTGGGTCAAGTGGTTTCTAGACCTGCTACATAGCTGCATCCTTAGATTTTTTTCCCAGCATTGAGCTCTGGTTTAAATCTTCATTTTCTTGAAAACATTCATTTTGTCCTCATCACTAGATCTCATTTTTATTGTTTTGTAGTACAGCCTCCAGTAATTTTTTTCAAGAAGAGTGAGAAGAAAGTGTTTTTCCAGATGTAGAAACAGCTGATGTAGTTTCTGATAGAGCATGTTCATTTACTTCTGTCCCCTCTTCCAATCCCAATAAAATGGCAGTAACTGCTGTTTAAAACAGAATTTATTTTTTCCAAAGAGATTGGAGGGTAGGTTACTACCAACAAAAATGATGTAAGCTAAAAAGCAGAACAATAAGTGGTAAATGGCTAAGCAGAGTCCTCAGCCTTGATAGTTAATAGCCAAGCAATCTAAGTCACTGTAGAACTTCAACAAGCTCAGGGCTGTGGCCTGCAATCCAGTGAGGAAAAGATAGGAGGGACTTGGAGACAGGACTTGCTGACAGTATATTTAAGTCTACTGATATTTTCCCAAGAATCTGATGATCTTTGATTGTTAGTTTCTGGTTATGATTAAATAGGTTTATGTTTAAATAGCCAATCTAGTCCTTTTTTTAGTCTGCTGATACATCCTATTCCCCTTCTCTATGGTGTTATAAAAATTTTACTTCTGTGGTTTTTTATTGTAAGTTCTTTCAAAATTGTGAGAATATAAAAAGATAGATAATATATATGGATGATAGATAATATATAGATGGATAATACATAGGTGACAGGCAGATGGATAATAGATGGATGGATTAATAGATGATATATGAATAGATAGGTAATAGATGATAGATAAAAGATAGATAGATAGATAGATAGATAGATAGATAGATAGATAGATAGATAGAATGATTTTGAGCCAGTATCTCTGTTGGAGAAACTTTAGGTTCTGTTATGAGATGCTTACTGCTGACTCATGCTGCAGGTCCTGCAAGCATAAGCCATGATTTAAAAACAAGATTTTTGTTGACCTTATGTAGCTGTATCCATCACTAGCTTAAAGGTCATGGGAGGTCCATGAAATCCATCAACAAACCAACATCATCATGAGGTTCTCCCACGTGGCAACCAGCTGAACATTAGTCTGTGTGTCAAATCCTCTGGCTACATGTGGAAGACATTGGCTTGAAAAACCCTGGCCTCCATACAGTGTGTCTACCAAGAAACAGGATAGCCCTTGGATAGTTTCTGTTAATCAAGCTTGGCGGGAAAGCAAAGTGGTCTTTTTAATGGTGGGATTCTCCCTCTCGAATCATGTCGACCCATGTCTATAGTCTATAGAGGTAACAGAGGAGGGAGAGGGTTTCAGGAGCAGCCCGCCATTGGGCTCCATGGCCTGGATTCTTAACCAGCTCCCTCGGGCTGAGGGCCCTTACCAGTCACATTATGCTTCTCTTAGCCGGCTTGGGCTGTCACCACAAACGACCATAGGCTGGGGCATTTAGAGCAGTCAACAGGCTTCAGTTGAGGTCGGCTCTGCAAAGCTGGGGTGTTCATGACCTTCCTGAAGTTACACATCCTCACAATACAGCTCATATAGTCAATCATTTGCATTCAAATCTCACCATCTATTAGTCATGTGACCTTGAGAAGTCTGTGCCTCAGTCTCTCTGACTGTAAAATGTAATCCTAGACATGTTAGATGAGAACCCAAATTCTCAATCCCTTTCTCTGTTCCCCTTAGAAGCCCTGGATTCCCCTGTGACTTTTGTTCTTGAGCGCCCCCCAAAACATGCAAATGTGTGCAAACATACACAAACACAAGTGCACACATACTCCAACAGTGACTATGAACTGCTGGGAATCTCTGAATCACCAGCCCCAGCCCAGTGGACATAATATAAGCAACATATGCACATTATCAGGGGTCAATATCTGTACAAATTGAATATTTATTCAAAGGAAAGTGAGGTAAATCAAACTTAGCAGAGTTGAATTGAGCAAAGAAGGATTCATGAATCAGGTATCCCTCAGAACCAGAGCAAGTTCAAAGGTCTCTGGACTATCATGTGATTGAGAAGCACTCATGGACAGGAAAAGGGAAGTGAGCTACAGAGACAGCCTGATTGGTTACAGCTCCGATGGGCCTTATTTGAACACAATTTACACACTGGGAAGCTTGTGATCGACTAAAGCTCCAATGCTATGATCCCTTGAGGCTTAGCTACTGTCGTAAGCATACTTTCTTAATTAGGCTTCCTGTTTGTTTGCATATTAAAAAGGACCCTGCATGACATGGAGGCCTTCACTTTAACACTAAAAAACATCCACTGAGGATGATACAGCACCTAGCATGCTCTGCAGGTGGAGTCTTTCTAGAAGGAGGAGGAGAAGGAGGAGAAGGAGGAAGAGGACAAGGAGAGAAAAGAAAGAAGTAATTATGTGAATTGATGGATACATTAATTAGTTTGATTATGGAGAGTATATCCCAGTGTATATATATATAGATTCACACACACACACACACATATATACACAAAGTTACACCTTAACTATATACAATTTTTGTCAATTATACCTAAATAAAGCTTTTTTTATATAGTCTCCAAAACGATGGGCAGGATGTGCCCCTGGGCTGCCCTGGGTAGTGGGGGCCCCTCAGCACCAGCTCCCCACTCCACTCCCACCGTGCATCCCACTCTGAGAGGAGGGAGGGTCAGCAAGCGCCTCACAGGCATCTGCATTGTTGGGGACTCGGTAGAAGTGTGACCAGGAGACGTGTCCAGGCACCCAGGAGCTGAAACACCAGTGATGGTATCTGTTTGATTTTTCTATGGTCAATTAGCCTTTATTTCTAAACACTCCAGGGTCACAGCCTTCCACCAAGCAGCCCTTCCAAGCCCTGCTCGCTCCCTTGAAGACAATGATGCACTTAATGAAGATTGATGGCCTAATGACGCCCCGCAGGGCCCCCTTCCCACGGTGGGAGGAGGACAGTAAGGAGCCTCAAGGGGGTGCAGACACCAGCGGGGCTGCTGTATGCACAATCACGCCTTGCACAGACCATCAGCAAAGTCAGCCATCTGAGTGTTAGCCTTTATAAGCAGGTTAAGAATAAATTCTGATTGAGTTCACCTCTTGGTCCCAGCCCTGCTGCTTTCCAAGCCCCTACCACATCCTCCAAAGAAATTCTAGAATGCAAATATGGCCCTTTGGGTCAGGCATGGCTTGACTACCTTCTATCACACCCTTCAGGATAAAAACTGAAGCTGGCACACATGACTTCTCCGATAGGCTTGAGCTGGTCTTCACTACCTCCTACCTTGCCTCCCTGTGCATTGCAGCAACTCTGAGCTGAATCTAGAGTCTGGACAGTGCCACCCTGTCTTCCGTGTGAGGACCTGAGCTCCTGGTGCCCAGGCATCTGCAATGGATAAAGCACTTTCCTCCTAATTGCTTGACAAGTTCCCCATCATCACCATCATCCTCTTCCTAAGCCTTTCTCCATCTCCGTAGAGTTAAATCCCTCCCTCCACTGTACATCTGTCCCTTCCAAGGTCTCATCATTGTCTGACTACATTGTCTTTTCTTAAATGTTCATTCCTTTTTGTCTACTTATCCAAGCGCTAGATGATTAATATAAAAAGGAAAGTACAATAGTACATGAGTTTCAGAATGGACTTGCCCTGCAATTCTGCTGACAGTAGTGTGTATTCCATTTATTCTGTGTTTGCATCTCTGTCTTCCTCATGCAAGAGATTCCCCCCCGAGGTGGAAGATGAGATGTCTCCCCACCAATGTCCCCTCCCCCCAGTAGTTAGAAGTGCAGAGCTAGAGAAGTCTGATTCATTGGAGGACCTGGCTCGTTCCTATGATTCCCATCTAAAACCTATGAACCTTAGTTCTGCAGTCCCAGATGCTTGCGCGCACGTGTGTGTGTGTGTGTGTGTGTGTGTGTGTGTGTGTGTGTGTGTGTGTGTGTCTTTTCTCTATACCCTCATGATAAGTCCCCGGAAGAGGCCATATGAGATACATTTCATGGCACATTTAGAGCACAGAGTGGCCTTCCTGGTGCAGATGTTTGACTAGGACAAAGTGAGAACTCTGCTTTTGAAATCTACATACTAAGGAAAACACATAAACCCAGACTTCTGACTCAGTGACCAGCAGAGCTGAGCAGTTAGTTTATGTCACAAGGAGTAGGGTACAGTGAGCAATGGAGTCACCTGAGGCTGGAAGATTAGCTGGCCTGTGAAATCCCTCGCTAGCCTGGTGCCTGTTGCTGCTTTCCATTAAGCAACAAAGAAGAGTCATGTTGTTCTGATGGACCTCAGCGTCCAGTGCTGGAGACAGACAATGGCACATTGGAGAGACTCATGCATAGGCTGGGAGCAGGCAGTTGTGAGCTGGATCTCTAAGTACTTCAGCAAGGCGGGATGGTCTTCAACGTGCTTTCCACACGTCTTGCAATCCTCCTGACCTTTCCTAGACCAGATGGTTATTAACCTTGAACATATGGGATCTGGTCTTGGCCAGATGTCAAAAGATGACCTGATCTCAAAGTAGCACTTGAGGCCTTTCAAACAGAATCCACTTAGTCAACATGGCTCTGTATTAAAAGTAAACAGGTGGAAAATAGCGGATCATGCCTCCAAACACCAGCCAAGTAATAGGACATGCCGGCATGGCCTCGCCAGGCCTCACGGACATGGTCCGCATGGTTCTAATCACTCTACGTGCTCTGGCCACTCCAGGATGTGAATAGTTTCTAAATGATGTGCATACTCATTTGCAAGATCCACAGCCAGCCCAGAAGGAACTCTGCCTGAATCACTGAGGGAGAAGCCAAGGGAACCTGGTTATGGATACAAATTTTAAGAATCCACTTGAACTTCCTCCCAACCTCTCAAGCCATCCACGTGGCTTTACAATCCCCACGTTCATGGTCTACCTTCCCGAGGACCTTCTCACTCCCCTCTCCCATCCTCTCCAGCTCCTCATTTCCTCTCTCTCTCTTAACAGGTCCCACTGGGAGGGAAATGAGAGTCTGGGGGAGTGGGCCAAAGAATCTTCTGCCTGGGGAACATTCGCTGATGCTTTAAGTGCTCAGAGATCCGTAACTCCCAAATGGACCGTGCCAAGCTCTTTTTCCCTTAATTTCAGAGGCCCACGGTGCAGTTTAAAGAAAATCTCCTCCATGTGTTTCTGATCCATCTCCACTCAGCTCATCCAAAGGCTGGTTTTTAAGAGTTTGTAGATATGCACGATGCGTTTGGAGTCAACTTTACAAGCCTTCCACGCTTTCATTTATATTGAGAGAGGAAGCCGGGCTGTGCCAAGAGTAAATGAACTGGCGTCTCTGAAGGTTCACATTAGGTCTGTAACATTGAAGCCAGAGGCTCCGATGAAAGCTTAGGCTCAGAGAAAGTGCTCTCATGTTTGCCCAGATTCAGAGCTTCAGAAAAGCAGCTTTCATTGGACTGGGTGAAGCCTTTACCTCTCCAGCTCTGCGTAGTTCATTCTTATTCATTTCAGCACCCCTTGGAGCTTAGCAGTGTGAGGATGGCATCTCACACCAACCAGACGGTTTCTCTGTCATGGTCTTCAGGGGTGGTTGAAATGAAGTTTTGAGCAGAGAACTGGTGACTTTGTCTTCTGGTTTCCAGGTGTTGCACAGAATGGGGAGAAGAGATGACAGATGCAGTGGCCCCCAATGCTAACAAGTGAAATAGGCCCCAAACTGTCACCACATAATATACATGACTGTAGAAGGTCAGAGCAGAGGGACATGTTTGAGGATCTGCATTCAGCGCCTCTCAACTAAGTGCGAGTAGACAGGAAGTATGAAGTCTTTTGGGAGAACCATGCACCAGGATCAAGAAAAAGGAGGGGGCAGTTTGGCCACCAACAGAATAAAGCAGACTGTAGTTCCCTCCCTTGCTGGTAGAACATTTCAGCAGGAGCAGGAATGCGCTGCTCAGGATCGCCGCTGAGTCCTGGCCCTCAGGGTGGCCGCCGGCGAGGGTGCAAGGCTGGTGGTCTTGGGAGGCAGGTGAATCAAGATTCATTTCCTGAATCTACCACTTAGCAGCCACGGAACCTTGGCCAAGTCCCTGCACCTGTTTCTCTCTCTGTAAAATAGGTATGACAATATCAGCCCTTTTGGTGATAGAAAGGATACGAGGAAACACATGAGGCGTTTAGCAAAGGGGAATATTATACGAAGGTCACCACCGCAGGACTCCCACTGTCGGGCAAGGGGGGATCTGTGGCCCTGTGAGCTAGAGGACCAAGGGCCAGCTCTCAGGGAGCTCTGCTTTCCAACTTGGCCATTAGGCCTGAGTTCATGCCAAGGGAGCTGAGGGGGGGTCTTAACTGCCTGCACAGTGGGTATGTGCAGATCAAGGAAGGAACTTTGACTTGGGAATCTGAGACTCTGAAACCTACGTTTGAGCTCTGTGACCCGAGGCAAGTTGCTGACCCTCTCTGGGCCTCAGACTTTTTTTTTTTTTTTTTTTTTTGTGGTACTAAGGATTAAACCCAGGGGCATTCTACCTCCAGTATATGCCCCCAGTCCTATTTTTTATTCTTTATTTTGAAACAGGGTCTCACTAAGTTGTGGAGAGCCTCACTAAGTAGCTGAGGCTGGCCGAGAATCTGGATCCCCCAGTCTTAGCCTCCCAAGTACTGGGATTACAAGTGTGCACCACCACGCCCGGCTTCCTTAGATTCTTTATCTGGGTAAAAGGGGCTTACAGCAAGGATTGCATGAGAAAACCAATGTAGAAATTTAGGAGCCACCAAGCCAGTGTTCACCTAAGCCAAACAGGTACAGGGGTAAGGGGTCATCTGTGGGAAGAAACAGAAATGGCGTGAATTGGGGGGCACAAACATGCATCACCACCACCATCAGCAAGAGCCTTGTGACTGTGACAGTACCACTGAGCAGAGGAGGCCAGCCCTGGAGCTAGGACAAAGTCCTGGCCAGAGTGTCTGCAACTTTTGTTTATTTATTTTTTGGTTCTGAGGAGGGCATTCTACCTCCTAGCTATACCCCTAGCCCTTTACATTTTTTTAATTTTTTAACAGGGTCTTGCTTGATTGCTGAGGCTGGCCTTGAGCCTGCAATCCTTCTGTCCAAGTACTGGGATTACAGGCGTGTGCCACTGTACAATGGCTCAATGTCTGTAACTTTACATTTTATGGCATTGTGAAAAGTCCACAGTCAAGGATGGAAATCCCCACCAGCTGCCAAGAAGTCAGACAGGTTAGGAAGGAAAAATATAAGAAGAAATCATTGATCCCAGGGTGTGTATCTCCCAGTCAACGGTGGTCTTGGGCAGGTCATCTCCTCCATTAAGCCTTAGCTGCCTGGTTAACAGTGTTGTCAAAGATGATGGAGAAACATGGACACCAGATGCTGGCACCTGCTAGACTCTTGGCAGTTATTTTAGACTTTCTCTCTCTCTCTCTCTCTCTCTCTCAAAATAAGCAAAGTCAAACTGTCCCTACCTTTTTTTGACAGGCCTTTTGTTTGATTGATTGATTGATGTGTGTGTGTGTGTGTGTTTACTGGGATAAATCCAGGAGCGCTCTATCACTGAGTTACATCCCAGCCCTATTTTATTTTTTTTTTATTTTTAAACAGGGTCTTGCCCAGTTGCCCAAGTTGGTCTTGAACCTGTGATCCTCCTCCCAGCCCCTACAGAGCTGGAATTATAGGCATGGCCATCATGCCCAGCTTGAAGGTTTCGGTTTCGCACAGGATTTTCTTTATATCTGTGGCCACATCTACAAAAAAAAAAAAAAAAAAAAAAAAAAGGCGAATTCTGATGAAGTCAGCCTACTGGCAGTCCCCCAGAAGAGCCCAAGAAGCCAAGAAGAAAAGGCAGATCCTGTCTTGGTGCATTTAAGTCGCTCTGTTGGTTCAGTATGAAAAGGCATGGCAGGGTGAGGCCTTCTCTGTCTCCCATGGGCAGGCAGAGGGCAGGAGGAGGAAGGCCCACTTCCCTGCACACTCTGCTCACAACTGACTCCAGGGAGGCCGCCCTTCGCTCCCCCTGGCATGTTTTGCTTGCGGGGGCCCCGCCAGCTGCTAACAGAGCCCCTATTCACTGCCACCCCTGAAGAATAACAGAGCATTTCACTATTGCGTGCACTGGGCTCACAGAAACCAGGTTGACAGAGAGTTATTTTCTTAAGGACAGATTTCTTCAAATTCCATTTCCTTCTCTCTCGCTTGTGCCCCACCCCCACATCCTTGTGATTGAACCAGAGGCTCTGTGGCCAAGCTTTTCTTGGATCATGTGAATCAAGATCAATAAATATCTGTGCCGGAGTGCGACGTGCCCCGGCGCCTTGCTGGGTTCTGGAATAAGGGCCCTGGTTGTGTGCAGCTGTGCAGCCCTGGCACGAGCCTGCCCCTCGGCTACGCATGTCTGTGTTGTGTGTGGGCAACCTGCCCCTGGGACCCCAAGAGGAAAGACCCTTCCTGGGGGAAATTAACCTAGAGGGCATCCTCCCAGGAGTGTTGCTGGTCTCAGAACTAGGGAGGGGTTTGCATTAGTCTGGGGTTTACATGATGAATCTTCAGGCCATGTGGTTTACATTCTGATTTAGGGAGGATCCATGAGATGCTTCAGGTGCAGTCTTGCAGATGAGTTCTTAAAGACCAGCACAATTCCTTGAAAGAGGAAAAAGGAGCCTACACTCCCTGCCTCCCCTTGCCCATTCCCTTTCCATGCTAATCAACCCACTGCTTCACCAAAACTGCCCCAGTGACCGCCATCATGTCAGATCCAGGGGTCAACTCTTCATTCCACCTTCAAGCTACACACCCACCCCTTTTTTTGTGATGCTGGGGATTAAACCCAGGGACATTCTCCCTCCAAGCTACACCCCCAGCCATAAAAAAAAAAAAAAAACACAGGGTCTCTCTAAGTTGCTACGGGTATCCTTAAGTTGCTGAGCCTGGCCTCAACCCTGTGATCCTCCTGTCTCAGCCTCCGCACTTGGTTCAGCAACTCTTTTCAGTTGATCACTGCATCCTTTGTAAACACTCCCCTACTGTTTTCATAGTCACTGAGGGCCATAGAGGTCCTCTTCCTTTATTACCCAAACCTGCACCTCCTCTTCTTCCTGCCCCAGGGTGTGGGGGCCATCGAAGGCTCCTTATCAGATACCATTAGTCTATCTACACTTGCCCCTAGGTAATTCTCTGCAGGCCTGTCGCTTGGAAACAACATTTATGCCATTACTTCCTAAACTGACCATTGCAGACCCAACCTGTCCTCTCTGAGTTAGTTCAAATAACCCTTCCATATTCCTCTAGAATCTCAAAGTCCATATAACTAAAACATAACTCTGGACTTGCTACCTACCCCTGCCTCAGAGCACAGCCTATGTGCATGCACATCCTCTCTATTCTCTTTCTTTATTTTCTTCTCATAATCTAAAATGGATTTTTTTTTTTTTGCGTATTTACTTGCTACTTATCTGTCTTCCCTGGCAGATTATACGCAATGCAAGGGATGAAACGGAATCATTTTATATTTAGTCTTGTATTTGTAGTCCCAAGAAATCTCCACTTGACCCAGGCACCCAATAAGTATTTAGTGAATGAATGACAACAACAAAAAACAACACTGAATTTTGCAATGGTGAATGTGCTTCTCTTTGTAGTTCTCTTTAGAACTATAAAGGCATGTCTGTTAAATTGCTCCAACACATGATCATTTTTCTTTGTAACAAAGAGAGAACAGTTTCAGTCTAAGAAACTTGGCAACACAGTGTCTTGCTAGAATTTAATAAACTTGCTTTATTTTCATTGTATTTTTAAATATAGTCCCTTTCTACTTAAGGCAAGTATTAATGGCTTCCTATTTAGACTTGTGGTATAAAGTTTCCTTTCAATTTTATTTATATAGGCAATATGAGTGAATTGACTTAAAGAACATATTAAGTAAATTAGGGAAAGTTGGACATTAGCACCGGATGGCTGAGGGTAGAGAATAAATACTGCACAGGACTCCAAGTGCCAGGGAGTTAGGACCAGATATCCTGGGCCAGACAGATTTTGGACTCAAGTACAGATGCTCCTTGACTTATGATGGGTTATGTCTTAATAAATCCAATATAAATTGAACATATGTCAGTTGAAAGCATATTTAATGCACCTAGTCTACAGAATATTTAAAGCCTAGCTGACTTTGAACTTTCTCAGCACACTTACAGAGCCTACAGTTAAGCAAAATAATCTAATGCAAGCCTATTTTATAATGAAGTGTTGGGCATCTCACATAAGTTGTTGAATAGTGCACTGAAAGTGAAAAGCGGAACAACCACAAGGGTATGCTTTTGCACCTTTGTGAAGCTGAAACACCTAAAGTTGAATGGTTGTTAAGTCAGGGTCAGTCTGTAGGAAGATCTGGACTTAGAAAAGCCCAGCTCACGTGTGTTGTCTTGAGTGAGAACACATGGGGAGCCTGGCCAGCCCCTCGCCCTGCTTAACAGCAGCATGGGTGGGGTGAACACGCTCAAGGCTGTTTGAGGAGTTCCCTCATGAGGGCACACTTGACGTGGAAAGGGGAGTCTCCTCCCTCGTATCTCGCCAGGCTCCCCTGTGGACACACATCTGGCCTCCAGGTGTCCATCCTTGACAGTAGTCCCAAGGTTGCAGAGCTGAGCGGCTTTACCTGCCTCCATGGCAGCCCTTCCCTGCTTCCCTGGTAGGGAATCTGGCTGCAGATCTATGGCATCATCAGAGTCTAGCTGCAGAGAAATCCTGCCAGAAACGTGGCCCCTGCTGGGCCTTCTCTGCTTCCCACACCCACATACCACCCGGACAGGGTGAGGGTTGACAATGGCAGTTGTTCCCTGCCCTGACTCCCCACACATTTGTTACAGATTCCTGCAGATCTGGGACACATCACCACGATGACACCTAATTGCAAGTGTCTATGCCCATCTGTCTGCCCGTCTGCCCACAGATGAGTATAGCTGTGTGTGGCAAACAGAGCAGCCAAGACCACAGGCAGCTGGGGCTTTGCAGGTGGCCTTGGGCTTTGCCTGGGGCAGGAGAAGTTCTAGTCTGTCCCAGGTGGTATTTCCAGGGATTTTTTGGTTTTCTGGGGGCTCTGTAACCAAAGAAGATCTTGCATTTCTGAGGTTGGTGGAGGATGAGCGGGCCAAGTACAGTTTGGGTACCAAGAAAGGGGTGCCTCTTAAGCAAGCCCCTTCAAAGAGAAGAGCCCAGCACTGGCCTTGTAAGGTACAGGTGGAAAGACCAGCCAGTCACAGGGAGAAAGCACGTGGGAAGCGCTCCCGGGACCTGAGGGATGCTTGTCTTCTTACCTTGGCCAGGTGCAGTGGCTCTTAGAGGGATGGTGGTCATTTCCTGCAACAACCTGTGGGCAGAGAGCTCTTCTGTTCCTCTTTGGGGCCTCTACTCGGTGCCTGGAGCAAGGTGAGTTCTGAGTGTGGGGTAAGAACCAGACTAAGGAGCCCCTGAAGCTCTGTGCCCAAGCTGCTGCAGGCAGGCACATACATAGAAACTCAGAGGGAATTAGTTGCCCCACTCACACCCCTCCTGGGGCTTGTGGTGTGACTTCCCCATGAGGCCTTTCCTGTTCTCTAACAAGTAAGGACTTTCCAGGGATATGCTTCCAAGGGGAAGGGTCACTTCTTTGACCTTGGGGATCTGAAGCATCCTCCAGAGATATGAGTGGGCTGGGCATAGTGGCATGTGCCCGTAATCCCAGTGACTCTAGAGGCTGAGGCGGAAGGATTACAAATTTGAGACCAGGCTGGACAACTTAGCAAGACACTACCTCAAAATAAAAAATAAAAGGGGCTAAGGGTAGCTCAGTGGTAGATCACCTCTGGGTTCAAACCACACACACTACTTACACCTGGGAAACCAAGGCCAAATGACTGCAGAGGGCCGAGGCCCCTCCTGCTATGAGTGCTTTGCTGTGCTTAAGTCAGAGAGCTGTAGAGGCCACGATATCTGGGGCCGTTTGCCACCTCATCCCTCTCTGCTTAAGGGGACATCACCTGGGGTTCATAGTGTGTCTTGATTTCTGTGAGGAGGGCTGCACAGGGCCAGATTGCAGTACCCAGAAATCTAGGCACTGTGGCATCTGGGGCCAAGCACAGGCTGTAGGATCATGGGGCCCTGGACATGGGCTATGGACCAGGGTGACTGGCCAGGCACCTGTGCCCTCTCTGCCCATTCTCACCAGCCAGAGTCTCAACTGGAGAGAAACCCATCTATGATCCAGTACTGCCTGGCTCAGGTCCTGGGATTTAGGTGCCCCCTCTGTCTCTTTTCCCAGGGACCATGAGTCTGTCTGTGCCCCAACCTGCCCCCAGTCCTGCTATTCCCTCCCTGTCTGTATGCCTGAGCTGTGAACTTGGGTCTGCCCTGAATCTGTTTTAGAGCCTTAACCCCAGACCTGCCCTCTACCTCCAGGGACATATCTGTAAAGCTCCTCCTGAGCCTCTGTCCTGGTCCTGTTGCTCCCCGAGGGACTGTGTCCACCCAAGGGCATCCAGGGGCTTTACTGCACTGTACTTTGACTATTTATGGGCCTCTATCCCCTCCCTGCCTCCTTCTGGGCCCTTTCTCACTCTGCTGCACCCCCCTTCCCTCAGACCCTCAATGAAGTAACTGGAGTTAGAGACACTGTCATCCTTGAAGTGTGTGCATTTAAATAACACACAAAGGAGAACTCTTGGAGCCTTCCATCCTCAGAGGAAGAGGATCTCTGAGCCATGTAGCTTTTGTAAGTTATATTTATTGAGGTATGATTTTATGTACAAATCACTTCTATCCTTTTGAGGTGTGCTGCTCTATGAATTTTGACAAATGTGTGCAGCCACATAACCATTGGCACAATCAATATGTAAACAATTCTCATCTAATATGACTGGGTCCATATTTTATTTTCCCACACAGAATGTTCCTTAACAATTCCTCAAGACCCTCTGTTATCCAACCTGACCCCTGCCTGAAGTTTCCCTGTTTCCAAGGATTGCCGTCTCCAGAATGTCTTGTAAATTGAATATTCCAGCATATTGCTTGTGAATAGAAAGACTACTGGTCCACATAGCATATTTCTTCCACTTAACACAATGCACCAGAGACTCAGCTACACTGCTGTGTGGACCAGGAGTCTTTCTTTTCATTGCTGTGTAGCATTCCATTGTATGAACATACCACAACTCATTTATCCCCTACCCACTGATGGGCATTTGGGTTGATTCCAGTTTGGGATAATTATGCAAAAAGCAGCTATAAACATTTGTGAATAGGTCTTTGTATGGAATGATGCTTGGATATCTTTTGGGTAAATATCTGTGAGTGGGATTGCTGGGTCATGTGACAAGTGAGTCTATAATTTTATAGTTAGCTGCCATGACATGGCTTTCCAAAGTACTGACACCATTTTGCCTGCCTATCAGCCCTGCATGAGAGTCCCAGTTGTTTGCCATCCTCATCAGTCCTTGTGATGGCCAGGATTCTTTCCAAATTCTCCTCACTTGTGAAGTTTGGTAAATTAGGTATATTAAATGATTTGTTTTTTACTTATGGTATTTTCAGTTGCTGTAGTTTGTCAGAATCTCACTGTGAGTCAAGGAGCATTGGTATCTACTCGTGAGTTTGGGATCATTCTACCCAGTGTACAGACAGGGAATCTGCAATGAGAGAGGCTGAGTGGTGATCCAACGTGGTCCCTGAGAAGAGACAGGAATCTTATCTGGGGCCATCTAGCCCCAGAGCCTTTGACCCTTAGCAATAAAATTCGAAGGTCTAGAGGCTGAAAGTCCAAGATGGGGCCACCCCATCTACTCGGCTTCTGGTCAGTGCCCACACTGTTTTGCGCATGTCAGAAAGCAGAAGGTCAAGAGCACAAAGGGAAGAGGGGAGGAGGGAGCAGGTGCTTCATAACAACCCATTTTTGTGATGAGCTGCATTAACATGTTCACAAGGGCAGAGCTCCTGTGACCCAAGCCACATCTCAATGCCACAGGATGCCAATAAAATGTCAACATACCATCTGCAGTCTAGGGCAGATGTTAAGGGGGATTCTGGTAAACTGACTTAGTGGGTTCTTTGTTGTAACAGGGCAGAACATGTCAGAACTAGGGCAAAGAACAAGGTGTAGTTGAAAAGAGGGTTCAGACAAGCCCAAAGTTTGGTTAAGGGGAGAGCCATTTTCTCCCTAATGGGAGAGAGGCTCGTCTGGGGCCCAGGTCGGGCTTGGGGACAGAGTGACTGAAGCATTGTAGAAGTCACTCGGATGTCACTCTGGCTCCCTGGCACATAGTCAGCCCATGGAGAAAGGATTAGGGGAAGGACCTGAAAGAGATGGCAGAGAGAAGCTGGGCCCCAGGGACCCTACTCTATTCCAACCAAAGCGAGTTGGGGGGTGAGTTTAAAAGGCTTGGTGACAGTGTCCCTCTGGCGCACCAGCTGTGAGACCCCAGTAAGCTGCAATCTTTGCCACTTGGAGAAGCAGCAGATGAGGCCATGGCCCTGCAAAGGGACGGCAGAGGGCTGTCAGGAGCCAGAGGCAAATAAGGTTAGAAGACAAGGTGGAAGACAGACGAGGGCTACTCTGGACCACAGGAGACTCCCTTGGGGCCCATGGACTCGTGGAGGTATTTGTGGGGCAATAGGACAATCTTGCAGGAAATTTGAGACTTGGGCTCCAGCCAGAGAGTCCAGAGCAGCAGTCTTTGGAGCCCAATCCATGGCCAGACCCCCCAGGTAGGCTCCGTCCTCTGGGGCCTGGCCGCCCTCACTGTGGTCCAGGAGGGTGATAACCAGCAGTCAGGAAGGTGGCTGAGGCCTGAGTCAACTTCATCATTAGGGAAGAGGTGCACCCCTCTCCTTGGGCTGGCCGTCGTGGCGGCAGCATGGATGAATGCTTCACTTTTAAAATCGGTGTTTGAGAAAGGCAAGGTTGTGTGACATTTCTGCCCAGGTATTCCATTTCTGGGAGCCTGGCCAAAGTAAATAATATTAAACAGAAAACAAGCTTTATGCACAAAGATGTTTATTGCAGTGGTACTTATATTAACGCAAAATTGCAAATAATCTAATGGTCCCACCACAGGGAAGGAGGATTAAGTACATTCTTTCATAATCCACTCCAAAGTATTTATTCAGCTTATTAAAAGCAATGCTTACAAATTCCATAACAACGTGGAGAAATTTTTAAAACAAATGGAAAAGTGGGAAACAGTGTTGTATAGTGTGTGAGTTTACAGTCATGCCTCAGTATGCCTGGGGAATTGGTTTTAGACCTCCACGCCCCACACACAGATACCAAAATCCATGGATGCTCCAGTCTCTTCTATAAAATGAGGTGGTATTTGCATAGAGCTTATGCAATCCTCATGTATAATTTAATCATCTCTAGGTTTCTTATAATACCTACTGCAATGTAAATACTGCCTAAGTAGTTGTTATATTGTATCATTAGGAAATAGTGACAAGAAAAAAGTCTGTACAGACACAATATTAAAAAATATTTTCAAACCAGTAGTTGGTACTTGCCTGTAATCCTAGTACTTGGGAGGCTGAGACAGGAGGATTGCAGATTTGAGGCCAGCCTCAGCAACTGAGCAAGACCCTGTTTCAAAATAAAAATCATAAAAAAAGGCTGGGGGTGTAGGTTGGAGGTAGAATGTCCCTTGGTTCAATCCCCAGTACAAAAACAAACAAACAAGCAAGCAAGCAAAAAACAAAAACAAAAAAAAGAGAAAAAAAATTTTTTCAATCCAATGTTGGTGGAACCTGTAGATATGAAACCCATAGATACAGAAGGCTGACTATGTCTGTGTACAAGACAAGAATAAACGTGAAAGCCTTCAGAATGGCAATAGCTTTAGATGCTCCTCTAGTATCCAGAAAGCCTGGCCATCCCAAGCATCCTCAGTCTAGAAGATTCTCTACCAGGCAGCACTGCTGCATGCCTCAGTTGCTGTGCATGCCATCCAGACACCTGTGCAGTAGGGATGGAGGCTTGCACCAAGGGATGGAGGCCCTGACCAGCCCCATTAGTCAGGATAGGTTAAGCTGTGCTGCAGTAACAACTGACTGTTCAGTCTCACTAGCTTCAAACTGTGCAGGTGTGTTTCTCACTCAGGTTTCATGTCCACAGCAGGGCAAACATGCAGGGACTCCGCTCCTCACTGTCCTCATTCAGAATGCAAGCTGCTGGACTTGGAGTGTCGTGGGGTCCCCTTGCAAACTGTAGAGATGCGGAGGATATATGATCAAATGTTCCATTCCAAAAGTAACTCACACCACTTCCACCCAGATCCCACAGGGCAGAGCTAGTCACATGGCCTCTCTGGGAAGGAGAGGGAACTTAGCCATCTTAGAGTAGCACTGTTTCCTTGAAAGCTATCAACCAGAAGACATTCTCAGATGCTAAAGAGCTTTCAGTGCCTGGCCATATGGGATAGCCATTTTCTGTCTCCCAGGCCAGCAGGAGAGCTGCTGCTGTGTCTCCTCGAAGAGCTTACCTGATAAGGTCAGGCCCACCTTAGATAATCTCCCTTTTTATTAACTCGAAGCCAACTGATTAGGGACCTTTTATATTTGCACAATCTCCCTTGTCAGGTAATGTAACCTCATCACAGGTGTGACATGGCATCATATTCTCGAGTTCTTCCCATATTCAAAGGATGCAGATTAAACAGGCATGTACAGTTGGGAGCACAAATCCTAGGGCCACTTTAGAATTATGCCCACCACAAGGGTCTCCTCCTCCATGGTCATGGGATACAGCGTACTGTCCTCCAAGCAGGGCACACTATGCCATCCTGGGTTGCCACAAGAGCCACATTTTGTTGGAAGATTCTTTCTGCCTTGGAGGCCCTTGGTCAGAAGGACCTTGGTCAGAAGGTCTTTAACAGTTCCCGAGGCAGAGAACGAACAGGAACCGTCAGGAGACAGACTTCCAGTACCCAGGCCCTGCCCTCCCCTCAGGGCAATGCTGCCCAGAGCAGGCCAGCAAGCCTCAGGCCCTGGCAGCCACGCTGATGTTCACCAGTCAGGAGAAGCAGGGGACTGGGGACTGATGGCAGATGCTGTGAAGGGTGCCAGAGAGCCGCACCCCTTGGACACAGACCCCGGCGTCTCTACGGGTGATCCTCTCTCAAGTGTCTCCACTGACCCCCTGGCAGCAAGTTTGTGCTCACCTCAGAGGGTGAGCCCCTGAAAGCACCCGGGACTCAGGAGTCGACGCCGAGTCCCAGGGACTGCCCAGAGTTGCCACCACCAGGGAACTTGGATTCTAGCCCTGTCTTTCTGCTCACTGTTGGCCTTGGGCAAGTCACTGGCCAAGCCTCAGTTTCCCCCTGAGTACTTGAAGACAAGAGGGAAGTCCTCTAGGGGAGGGAGTGTTCTGGACCCTCAGGTTCTGTTGCTGTGCCCCACATGCCCTTGGCTTCTGGGGATCATGCCACAGACTCGTGGCAGCCTCCTGCTCAGCTCCACTCAGGAGAAACTGAGGTAGGGGCCATGTGCTTCCTTCCCCCACCCCTACCTGCCCTCATGCCCGCAGTCACCACAGCAAGTTGGGGAAGTCAGGCCTGGCCACAGATGGCCACATGGCTGTGCTGGCCACAGAGCAGGAGTCATGTGTCTGGTCCTGGGGAATTTATCACTTTTATCCCTGGCTCGGATATACGGGAACAAATTCACAGGGTCCCTGGGACCTACTGGGGAAGTCTAGGTCTCCCCTCACCTAGTCAGTGTGTGATCTTGGATCAGTCAGGGTATTCTATGCCTCAAAACAAGCAACTTGGGGCCAGAGGCAGTGGTACACGCTTGTGATCCCAGTACTCAGGAGTCTGAGACAGGAGGATGGCAGGTTTGAGGCCAGTGTGTAGTAACATAGTGAGATCTTGTTTCAAATAAAAACTAAAATAGGGCTGGAGATGTAGCTCAGAGTTAGAATACCCCTGGGTTCAAGCCCGGTCTCTCTCTCTCTCTCTCTCTCTCTCTCTCTCTCTCTCTCTCTCTCTCACACACACACACACACACACACACACACACACACAAATATCCACCACATAGCCTGATGGGCTCAGCCTCCCTGGTACTTGGGCAACCTGTTGTGATTTTAACAATCTTTATATTTTTAAGTCAAATTATCTACCACTGAGTACATAGGAGGCCCCATTGAAACTGGGCGGTGGGGAAATCTCTAGGGAAGACCCTCCGGCTGGATAACTATGTAGAGCAGCAAGTGCAGTCTGGGTGTTAGAAGATTCCATCTCTGAAGATGACTCAACTCCCAACCCAAGCAGGGACCTTTGCTTGATCCTCTCAGGAATAGAGAGCTTGGAGCCCAGGACTGCAGTTTCCCACTGCATGGTTCTATCTCTGACTAGAGCCTCTCCCTGCCACTGGCACAGCAGCCTTTGAAGGTTCCAGTAGACCATGCCATGCTCAGCACACAGGGCTCACTGGGAGCTGTGGGTGAACACAGCTGTGCTGTGGGGACCAGAAATCCCATCCCTAGGCCTGTGGCCTTGCTTTTGTGGCTGTGAGGCTAAGGGACAGCCACCTGCATTTCCACAGCCTCAGTTTCCCCCTCTGCAAAATGAAGCCAATGAAACCAGTTTCTCATATGTAGAGCTAAATGAGCTAATCTTGAATGGACAGGGAGTTACAGTTAAACAGAATCTCCTGAAAATTCAGACAGGCTTTACCTCCAGTACCCCAGAATGTGATAGTGTTTGGAGACAGGACCTTTAGAGAAGTACTTAAATTAAAATGCAGTTATACGGGTGGATCTTAATTCCATATGGCCGGTGTCTTCATAAGAAGAGGAGCTCCAGAGCAGGGTGTGATGCGCATTCCTGTAATCCCAGTACTTGGAGGACTGAGACAGGAGGATAGCAGGTTGGGGGCCAACCTCAGCAACATAGTGAGACCATCAGCAACTTAGACTCTGTTTCAAAAGAAAAAGAAAAATAGCAAGGGCTAGGGATATAGCTCAGAAGTAGAACGCCCCTGGGTTCAGTCTCCCCCAAGAAAAGAAGAGGAGATCAGAACACAAGCACACTCAGAGAGAAGGCCATGAAGACATGGAGAGATGCCGCCATCTTCAAGTCCAGGAGAGAGGCCCAGGAGGAGGCAGCCCTGCCCCACCTGGTCTCAGCCTCCAGCCTTTAGCACTGTGAGGAAATCATGAGCGCTGTTTAAGCAGCCCAGCCTGTGATATTTATGGCAGCCTGAGCAGACTAACAGATGGGGAGGTTAGTTTTGCATAGACAGAGAGGGAAGGCGCTGGGGACAGCACTGCACCCACATGCCTCTCCACATGGCCAGGGCCTGGTGTGCCCAGGCCCACCCTGCAGTCCATCACGCCCGTGCCCGGCACAGCACGCAGGCCGTGCCCTGGGCAAGGAGTTGACAGCACGCCGCTGCAACTTGTTTTGATTGCCGGAGACGCTGCCGAGAGGCCACGGGCGCCGCCAACCCGTCTAACGCGGTTCCACAAGAACTGTGGACTGTAAATTACAAGGACTTAATTTTTCCAACCACAGTCAGGCAGTAAATGAGTCTCTGAGATGGCAGATGGAAAGTTCGGTTAATATGTTTATCTTCTGGCTCTGAGCGGGCCGCCTCCCCCAGCCCTGCGCAGGCCAGCTGGAGGGCCAGGGGGACGTCTGCTGCCCCCAGGCACTCCCAGGCCTGGGACCTGGACCCCTGCATGTGCTGGTTGTAGGGCAGAAAAGTCCCCTATGAGCCCCAGGTCCCCGCCCGTTTGTACAGCCACCTTGGCGGTCTCCATGTCAGGAAAGTCAAGTGAGCTACCCCACGGTGACAATGGCCTGGCTGTTTCCCCAACATGGCCAACTGCATGAGCCCTGGCTGCACCCCCTGCAGAATGGTCATGCAGAACTCTCCACCGGCCTCTCGGGAGATTCCAGGAGCAAAGTCATAATTCTAACAGCCAAGCGACACAGCGCTTTCTATGTACCTGGCCCTGAACAGGCCTAGGATATAGAGTCCTGTTTTATTGTTGAGGAAATGGAGGCATAGAGGGGTTAAGCAACTTGCAGGAGGTCACACAGGCAGGCGCTGGCAGAGCTGAGCCGAGGCAGGGGTGGCTGGTCTCTCTAACACCTGCCCTTGATTATCACTGCACCACCCCAAAGAGATTGGCTCTGAGGGCATGCTGTGGGCAGGGGCCGTGCCCTGGCTACCCAGAGACGCCCATCCTTGCCATGTCCTGGCTCCGGTCTCCCTGTAGATACTAGCATGGTGGTCTTCAGTCAGCCTAGGCAGGACAGATGGCACTTCAGTCAACCCCTGGAGGGCAGGGGCAGGGGCCCACCCCCCACCTCCCCTCCTCTCAGCCAGGAGCCACATGTCCCTTGGTCAGCTCCCAGCCTCAGCCAAGCCCCACTGCCTGGCTTGACTATTGCTGGCCAGACCTGCTGTGGACATCAGGTCAGTTCCTGATACGAGGAGCTAGAGCCACAGGGTGACAGGGGGCAGGCCTGGTCTGGGAAGTCCCCATCTTAGCAGGGAGAGTAAGACAGGACGAGGTCATCACAATCCTTGGCAGAGTGGACGCCAGATACGTCAGAGCACAGCTCGCAGGTCCAAACCCCGAGGCAAGTGGGGACCGGGGTCCATGCTGAGGCTGGGCCTTCCAGGATGGGAAGAAGTTAGGGAAAGGGGAGTAAGGAGAATCCCAGGTGCAGAAGTGCCTGAGAGAGGAGAAGAAGGAAAGACCAACCGTGTGCAGTGTGTGAGCTGGAGGAAGCAAGGGTGGTGTTCCAGGGCCTGGAGAGGAGACAGGTGCTCACAGACAGACAGACAGACAGACATAGCCAGACAACCAGACGGCCCTTGGTGAAGGTCCAGTGTGTCAAGTCAGGGACTTTGGGCCCAGTCCTTTAGGAAGCTATAATTGTGATAAAATACATATGACATGACATTTACCATTTTAACCTCTTCTTAGTGTCCAGTCTAATGACAGGAAGTCCATTTGCAGGAGCGTGGGACTGTCACCGGCAGCCAGCTCCAGAGCCTTCGTGTCATCCAAACTGAAGCTCTGCACCCCACCCCCAGCCCCAGGTAAGTCCCCTGGGGCTCATTGCTGGCATGTGAGATGGAATGGCTGTATTTCCCTTGTAGCGTTGACCTTGGGTGATGAGGACAATAGGAACTGCAGTGAGGACCGACGGAGCCCTGCCCAGTGCCAGGCAGCACACCACGTGCTTCACACAACATGTGACCGGTCAGCCAGCAGAGGGTGTAAGTGGCGGCAACAAGGGCTTATTGCCTAGGATCTGTAGCTGAGAGAACCTTTGCAGGTCCCAGCACAGAGGGTGTTCTATATAACCTGAGTTGACTTACACTGCCCCCATCAAGCTAAACCAGCCGTTGAACAGAATTCCATGCATCAGTTGTTCAGGCCCACAGAACTGGGGTTTCAGCTCTTGGAGTTGTGCTAGGGTTCAAAGCAAAGTGGCCTCAAGATAGAACCCTTTCAGCTCTGTCACTATCCCTGCCGTAGCTTCTGTTGAAAGGCAAGGAGGGCGCCTCAGGTCCTGATGGCTCATCAGAGAGGCAGTGCAGGGGACGTTGCCTGAGGCTGGCAGAGGGGGGCTTTCCTGGGGGAGAGGGAGGGCAGCAAGGCCCCCAGTCACCTCCTGGGAATGAGGTTATTATGGGACTTTTCTGAGCAGCCCCAGACAGGTTACCTTGGGGAAGGAATTCAGCAGGGAAGGCCCACATGAGAGGAGAATTGTGTCTCCAATGTGGTGACTGAGGAAAAAAAATGGCACCACCCTGGTGGAACTCCAGAGCCTGAGGGGCCAATTGGTGAGTTTAGGCTGCAGGATTCTTTCCCAGAGTCTAGTCAGAGGTCCCCAGTGTGTCATAGCCATAAGGAGGCAGGAAGTGAGTTGGACACAGGCTGTAACACTCAGGATTTCCTGGGGGATGGGGGTGGTGGTGGTAGGGAACTCTCTTCTCCCTGCCCCTCATCCTCTGCAATACCCTGCAGCAGAGTGTCACCTCCTCACCTGGCACCTGACCTCTTGTGATCCAGTCTTGCCATCTCTCCCCATGGAAGCTGAGATCAAGCTGAAGGAGTCTCAGGCTGCCTCCATCCCACAGTGGCTAGACTCTCTACCTAAAGCTGATTACACCTTCCTCACGTTACAGAATAGCACTGAAAACCTACTCCTGTTGAATACCGTCTTCTTCAGATGCTTCCTGGGATTCTCCCCACCAGGAGTCACTTCCCCACGCCTCCTCTCCTCCTCCCCTTCCCTTTGTGCCACCTCTAGGCTCCACCTTCCTCACTGTAACACATCTGGCCACACATCTGGTTCCTTCTATCTGGCAGGGACTGTGCCACTGTCCCGATGGCCACAGTGTCCCTCCTGGACCCTGGTATAAGGGGAGGCTCAGGACAGCTGCTTGTCTACATTAAGGAAGGCATCATAGTCATCTTTGCTGGGTAACAAACTATCATCAATGTGGTGGCATAAAACAATCATTGTTCTGAGCTAGTGGATGCTGCAGATCTGGGATTCAGACGATGGTGGGAAGCCTAGCCCTTGGGGTGATTTGATGGTTGGCAGTGGCAACAACTTCAGCTGACTTCTTCACTCAGCTCCCATCTGTGGTCTCTCCTGTCACTGGGCTTCCTCACAAGATGGCAGCCACAAGGTGGTCAGTCCAGGGATCCAGGAGGATGCTGTGCTGAGGGAAGAGGACATGAACTCCAGCTGTTTGTGTGAGGGTGGCAGAGTCATGCTGTGCCCTTCTATGGAAAATATAACCTTCCACAAGATGAATAGCAGAGAAATTGAACTATAGATACTCAATTGAAATGTTCTTCTCCTTCCTTCTGCAGAATTTAGACCCACCCTACTTCTCCAAAATGAGATTTGTAGCCCAGGGATGAAGGCAGGCACCAAAAAGTTCATGCAGTTGAGCTCCTGCATGTCTCCAGAAACATGCTAAAGCCGAGCTCCTTTGCAAGAACAGACCCTGTGACAAAGAAATTATTTCCTCCATCTTTCCTGAATAGAAATGGTTTCCAAACTTGGGATGCATCTTGATCTAAGTTCGAAAACTGGATGAAGAACATTAGGTCCTAATCTCCATCAACAAATTTCTTCCAGCCAACAACTCCCAGGCTCCACTTGATTTGTCCCCATAGGAATTTGGGCAAGTTAAAAGAGACCCTGTTTTTCAACTCAGGATCTCCCATCCCTACCAATTGGAATGAATGCTGCACTTTTAGAAGGGAGGGGGTGCTTCACCGAAGGAATGCACTGTGAAGGAAGGGAGAAGAAAACATCTATTTATTCCAAACATTTCAACTTAAATAGAATGCTGGATGCTAAAATATATGTTTGCTTACTGAACAATTTTAGAAACTTAAAAATGCCATTGGTGCTATCTCTTATATCTGAGATGAAGCCAGGAGACTGGGCATGTTGAGGTTAGTTGAACACAGGACTGCACTGTCTTCAGTCTAAACAGAGGGAAAATCAGTCTAAGCACCCAAAAAACCATTTGATTATTTTTCTTTAAATGCAAATAATATTTTTGGCCAGTGGAACATTAAGGACAGGCTTTTGCCTTCGGCAAATAAAACCCTGTTCAAGACCCAGGCTAGACTCACCACCAATTTAGTCTCTTTTAAAATTCTTATTTGAGCCCTTCCAGGCCATTGAAGCTGGTCTGGAACCTTTGGGTAACATCTGGAAGAAATGTCTGTTGACAAATGCCAAAAACAACTTTTAAATATCAGCCCTCAAAGCAGCGTAGGGGAAGGAGGTGTTCTCAGGGAAGGATGGAAAGATCAAGCCATTTTATTGCTTTGGAGGACAGCCTGACCTCTAATCCATCCTGCGAGGCCGATGTCATGTAACCGGCAAGTACGTTTCTCTCCTCTCTCCTCTCTGACATTGGTGTCAGGAAATGAGCCCACAGCGATCCATGAGGGCATCGCTCTTTTATGAGAGTACCTGGTGATCAGACAGGTCCTTGACTTTTCTGGGATTTCTGAAGGGGCAGCTTCACCCTTTAGTTCAGCCCATGGAATGCAAAAAGGGGAAAACGTCCCAGAGAAACCTGGCATTCAGAATAGGAAGCAGACTAAGCATCCACTGTGGCCCGCTTTCAGTATACCTCGATCCCAGCAACCTGAGTACCTGTCCTTCAGTTCGTGCTTGAATGCTTGTCAAGATAGGGCACTCACTACTTTCTAAAATCTCCTGTTCCATTAGATTCTCTGTTGGACGGCTCTTCTAGAACATCACCCCCCCACCCCCAATGCACACACACTATTATTCATGGAACAAAATGAAATAAATTCGTGGAGTACTAGCTGAGATCTTCCTGACTTGTACATCCTCTGTATACTGTGCCTCCCCCCTGGGCCCTTACCAAAGAAATTCTCAAGGAGTGTGGAACAAAAGACAAAACATCTTGGAACAGAACCACCATATGATCCAGCTATATCCCTTCTCAGTATCTTTCCAAAACAATTAAAGTCAGAATACTACACTGATATGTGCATATCCATGTTTATATTAGCACGACTCACAGCAGCCAAATTGTGGAACCAACCTAGGTGTCCGTCAATAGATGAATGGATAAAGAAAATGTGGTATATGCACCCAGTGGAATTTTACTCAGCCATAAAGAACAAAATCACAATCACATCATTTGCAGGAAAATGGATGGAACTAGAGAACATTAAGCTGGAATCAGCCAGTCTCAGAAAGTCAAGGGTCTTATTTTTCTCTCTTGTAGAAGCTAGAGAGAAAATAGGAAACAAAAAGGATTTTAGCCAGGCATGGTAGTGCACACCTGTAATCCCAGTACTCAGGAGGCTGAGACAGGAGGATCACAAGTTCGAGGCCAGCCTCAGCAATGTGATGAGACCTCAGCAACTTAGTGACACCCTATTTCAAAAAAAAAAAAAAATTAAAGAGGGTTGGGGGTGTAGCTCAGAGATAGAATTCCCCTGGGTTCAATCCCCAGCACCAAAAAAAGGAACTAGAAAATTGAGGAGCGAGACCAGTAGAATAGTGAAGGGGATGGAGGAGGGAGGTGGGGAGAGGAAAAGGAAGAACTGATGGAGGAGACAGTTCAAATGACACTATCTCCACGTATGAAGGTATCACCACCAACCTCACTAACATGGACGGGGAGGGTGGGCAGCGAGCTGGGATCTGAAGGGACACACAGAGCCCTGTGTGCATGTCCGCATTGGGGCTGCTCCGTGTGCTGATACTCGAGCCCCGAGGGGCTCTGGAGCTTCTATAAGACATTGCTCTCGCCAAGCCTGGAAGCTGCCAGGGAGTCCTGGGCAGAGGTCACTGTGGCCTAGTTACACCTTCAGCTTCAAAAGCCCACAAAGATGAGTATGTCACCCAATGCAGTTTTCATAAGGGGAAGGTCTACTAGCCAGAGTTATTCCAAGAAAGAGAACTAGCAGGATGTGTAGAATGTGTAGCAGGATGTATATAGAAAGAAAGAGACACAAGGCATGAGTTCCCTTGATGATAGAGGCTGAGAAGTCCCAGCATCTGCAGTCAACTAGCTGGAGACTCAGAGAGTCTAGGGCTCAGTTTCAGCCCCAAGGCCAACAGGTTCAAGAGCTAGGGAGAGTTAGTATTTCACTTCAGATACCTGATCAGGAAGGAATAGTTCCCTCCTACCCATGAGAAGCCAAGCTTTTTGTTTTATTCAAGTCTTCAACTGATTGCATGAGGCCCACCCTCACTAGGGAGGGCAGCCTGCTACAGATTCAGGAATTAATCTCATCCAGAAGCACCCTCACAGAATCACCCAGAATAATGCCACGTATCTGGACACTCCATGGCCCAGTCAAGTTGGCAAATAAAATTACCCATCACAGGAGGTTATAAAAGATAACAGGCTGAGTGGCTGTTGTGTTGGCCACAGCTCCTGTGTGCTATTGAGTACAGATTTGTGTCTTTAAAACTATTTTTTCCATCAAAAGAAAACAAGATTTTTGATCCTAAATCTTAGAACAAGTAAATTAGTCAGTGTAAATAATCTTGTTAATGCCATAAAGTAAGATTGCCTTTAAAATGACCATAAATTGCTATTGAGAGAACAAAAGTAGCACTCTGAAGAGTCCCATCAATGAAGCAGAGCGTAACAAAGAAAGTGATATAAATGGCCAGCCAATACATGAAAAAAAAAATGTTCAACATTGTTAGCCATCAGGGAAATGCAAATCAGAACACAGTAGATTCTATCACAGCCTGGCGTGGTGGCTCATATCTGTAATCCCAGTACTTGGAAGGCTGAGACAGGAAGATTGCAGGTTCAAGGCCACCCACAGCAACTTAGTGAGACCCTGTTTCCAAAAAAAAAAAAAAAAAGGCTGGAGGCTGGAGTGTAGCTCTGATGTAGAATGTTCCCTAGGTTCAATCCTCAGTACCAAAAAAATATAAAACTACTAACATACTAGTGAGGACACGACAGAAAGGAACCCTTATACACTGTTGGTGGAAATGTAAATTAGTACAGACATAACAGAGAACACTAATGAAGGTTCCTCAAAAAACTAAAGTTAGATCTAGCATATGATCCAATTATCTCACTTTTGGGTGTATATCCAAAGGAAATGAAATCAGCATACTTAAAAGACGCCTGCATGCTCATGTTTATTGTGGCATTGTTCACAATAGCTATATATGAACACAGCCTAGATCAATCTAGGAATTGATCGAGAAAATGTGGAATATTATTCAGTCCTAAAAAAAGAATGAAATCTTGCCATCTGCAGCAAAACGGATGGAACTGGAGGAAATTATTTTAGATGAAATAAGCTACACATAGAAAGACAAGGACTGCAATTTTTCTTTCACATGCAAAAGTTAAAAAAAAAATCAACCTAAATGTAGAATAGCAATTATAGAGGGTGGGAAGGTAGAAGGAAAGGTGGATAAGGGGAGGCTGGATTTAATCAGCACACACTATATCCAAAATAGTGTGAAAATAGAATACTGAACCTCATTAATGCGTACAACTAATACATGTTAATCCAAATTTTAAAAAATTCAAAAGATAGCTTATTTATCAAAAGGTAACAAAGGTTACTTGAAACTAGCCAATTTGGGGAAAATCATGAATTCATAATAATGTTCAAAAAAGCAAAGTTTTTATTTTCAAACAGGGTCTCACTAAGTTGTGGAGGGTCTCTCTAAGTTGCTGAGGCTGGCTGCAAACTTGCAATCCTTCTGTCTCAGCCTCATAAGTAAGTGCTGGGACTACAAGTGTGCACCATCATGCATATCTGCTTTGTTGCATTTAATAAATAAATGAATATATTAGCCTTTATATTTTTATATTATGCATATGTCTAGTTACAAAGCATAGAGTTACATTTCTCACCACCTCTGTAGATAAGAAAGAATAAATACAGGGAACTATAAATTAACCAAAATATTCTTTCCAAACATGGGTACTACATTATGAGGTCATGTAATAAGCAAATAGAGGGGATCAAGCAATCAATTACTCTTGTGGTCCTACAGAGCAACCAATTAAATGGAGAAGCCCACCTAGTGTTTAGTTAATCTTCCTACAGATGATTAATTAGCTAAACCCTGCACACACGCCATCTCTCATCTCTTAGTAGATGGACCCTCAAGATGACCCTACTAATTATAATGTGATATTGATTAAACATGCATAAGTTTCCAATTAATATTTATAGACTAGGCCAATTTATCACAGTGGTAGGACAACGGTTTAGGTACTGCCAGCCATAAGTAAGTACCTAAAACATAAAAATACATAATATATTTTAAAAAATACATCATTTCTGGGAAAGACATCAAGTTTCAAGACACCAGATCTTTGAATTTAGAGTTTGAAAGGTAGAGGCTTAAGAAGTCCAGATGTAACAAATAGAACTACATTATCAAAAGAAACCCAGCCACTGGTTTGATTTGGATTAATGTGGACATATAGACTTGTCCCAGACCAGAATCCAGGGCCTTCCTCTTCTGAAATATTCTGGACCTACTTTGGAGTCTGCTAAGATAACAGAATGTGATAAAATTACTGAGGTCCAATGTGAGTGTAAAACAAACAAACAAACAAACTTGATGAATATAAATACATATAAGACCAATTTAAACTCAGAGAATTTCATAATTGTGATTTGGTTTAATATTTATGTCTCAAAAACATCAACCAGTGAGTATAGTCTAGGTTATGCCGTGATCACAAATAATCTCAGAATTCCAATGACTGGATACGCAAAGGCTCATTTCTTCCTCATGCTCCACATCTGCCTGAGTTGAGCAATGGCAAAGGAGCCAAAAATATACACTGGAAAAAAGGTAGCCTCTTTAACATATGGTGTTGGCAAAACTGGTTAACCATATGCAGGAAAATGGAAATAAACCCCACTTTCTCACCCTGCACAGGAGTCAACTCAAGGTGGATCAAAGACCTGGAAGTTAGGCCAGAGACCTTGCAGCTACTTGAAGAGGGCATAGGCTCAACACTTGAACACATAGGCACAGGTAAAAACTTTCTCAACAAGACCCCAAAAGCACAAGCAACCCTCAGGAAGATCAATACATGGGATTGCATTAAACTGAAGAGCTTCTGTGCAGCAAAGGAAACTATCGAGAACCTCAACAGAGAGCCTACAGAGTGGGAGAAGATTTTCACCAGTTACTCTTCAGATAGAGGACTAATATCTAGGATATACAAAGAACTCAAGAAAATCACAGCTAAGAAAACAAATAACCCAATCAAAAAATGGACAAAGGATCTAAATAGACACTTCACAAAAGAAGAAATACAAATGGCCAATAAATGTATGAGGAAATGTTCCACATCATTAGCAATCAGAGAGGTGCAAATCAAAACTACCTTGAGATTTCACCTAACTCAGAATGGCAATCATAAAAAACATGAACAACAACAACTGCTGGCGAGGGTGTGGAGAAGTGGGAACCCTAAAATACATTGTTGGTGGGATTGCAAACTAGTGCAACCTCTTGGGAAAACAGTATGGAGGATCCTCAGACGAATGGGAATGAACCTACCATATGATCCAGCAATATTACTTCTGGGTATCTACCAAAAGAATGGAAACCAAACTATCAGACCAACACATGTGTATCTATGTTTATAGCTGCACAATTCACAATAGCCAAACTATGGAAGCAGCCAAGATGTCTATCGACAGATGAATGGATTACAAAACTGTGGGATATGTACACAATGGAATTTTACTCAGCCATAAAGAAGAACAAATTCATGTTATTTGCAGGGAAATGGATGCAACTGGAAAAGATTATGTTAAGTGAGATTAGCCAGTCACAAAGAGTAAAGAAGCATATGTTCTCCCTAATATGTGGATGCTAGGGAGAAGATGGGGCATAAGAGGGTCCCCAGATGAAAAAGTAGAGACCCTCAATAAACAAAGAAGTTCATTTAACTGAAGGGGATGGACAGGCCGGGGGGACACCCTAAGGCACATGATGTACTTACACAATTATATCATAGTCACTCACTAAACCTAACTTGAGAGGGAGGGAGGGTGAGGGAGCAGGGTGGGAATTGGAGAAGGGGTCAAATGAGAAATGTGTGCACATATGTCATATCAATTTGTACCTGACAAAGATGTATGCTTACAATGCACGAATTATTACAATAAAAAAAAAAAGAAAGTTTCTAAATGGAGACCTTAAATTGTAGGTGATGGCATGCCTGGGAAAGAAGTAAGCCCACAGAAAGTCACTAAGAGGCAGCTGTGGCAAGCCAACCTCCTCTCCTCTGAGGGCAGACTTTCCTACTGGTAACCTTCTAGCAGAACATATTCAAAGACCATTTTTTTACCCTTATGCTACATGATATATTAATTTATAGCTAAAAATGACACTCAAGGAATATCACCCCTGTTAGAAATCTGAAAACATGTGTCTCATTTCTCTATAACTGTCCTTTTGGTGCTAAGAAACTTGGACAACATAGAAGAAATAACTCAAAGCTAGGGGGGGTAGTTAATCCATTGAATCATCAAATCAGGATTAAAAATGATCTTGTTAGATTGAGGAATGGTCTAAGAGACCTTTAAATGAAGAAATAGAATTTATTACTCCTTCCTTCCTTCTTTCCTTCCTTCCTTCCTTTCCTCCCTCTCTCCCACACTGGGGATTGAACCCAGAGTCTTTATACCTCTTAGCTACACCACCAGCCCTTTTTATTTCTTTTATTTTGAAGCATGAGGGTCTCACTAAGTTGCTGATGTTGGCCTTGAACCTGCCATTCTCTTGTCTCAGCCTCCCAAGTACTGGGATTACAGGCGTGCACCACCATGTCCAACTCTTGTATCCATTTCTTTTTCAATCTCCTTCAAGACCAGCAAAGGAAGCCAAATTCTTTTCTTCCTTCTCTGTGTAAACATAGATGGGCAGGGCCTAGGACTTGTCTTCTGTAGACAGATCTGGCCATCTTGTAGTGTTTGTGTGTGTGCGTGTGCGTGTGCGTGTGCATGTATGTGTGTGTGTGTGCGCACGTGTGTGTGTGTGTGTGTGTGTGTGTGTACCTGTATGTGTTCTTCTTTCTCTACCTTCAAAAGAGTGAGTTCAGCCAGGCTCAACATCTTTCCCGATTGACCTCAATACAAGATAGAGCGAGCTGAGGTCACCCTTCAGCTTCAGAGAATCAAAATGGATTCTGTGCCAGATGACATCAAGAGGTCTGCCTTTTGTCCATCTTAGGATTTATGCCCAATCATTAATAAAGCCTTTTCATTTGTATTTCCATTTCCTTTTGTCTACAAACCACTGGACAGAACCCTGGAAGGAAAGAGGGGTGAATTTTAGGCCACAAATCTCAACAATTCCAGATGAAAAGAAGCCCAGAATGGGAAAACCAGGCCATGTTCGTTGATGTTGTGTGATCATGCAGTGCTCAGAGCAAGACTAATGATAGCCTGTATTTGGCAGTGGTCAGACCATAGGGAAATGGTGCTCACCTCTGAGTGCTATGATAGAAGGAGGTGAGCAGGTGGAGGTCATCTGAGGGGTGGCAGGGGAAACTGAGGCTCTGTAACCCAGAAGCTGAAGATGGACTGGAGACCTGTGGATGGCCTGACACAGTTGAAGGGTCACAGAAGATGGGTGTGGACAGAGCCAGATCTTTTTAAGGAAGGAGAGCTGAACTTTGGAATGGGCCATGCCTGGAAGGTAGTTTGGATCCAAGCAGGAGGAATTTTAGTTGAAATGTCTCAGTATGAATTTTTCTGGCTCATAAGGTAGTGAGACTTCATCATTGGAAGTAAGCAAAGAGAAGCTAGGATTGATGCAAATGATCCTGGTTGGATAAAATCAGCTAGGAACCTCCAAATCTGGGGTTTTGGAGCCTGGGTAACCAAATCTGGCTAACCCAAAGGTAAAGGCTCAGAGGTGAGCCAGGTGGAACTTCACCCAGTGAAGTCTCTGCTTACCAATACTTTCACTTTCACAGAGGACTGTGAGTTCCTGTCCTTAAAATTAGGAATGGACAAGTAACGAGTTCTCATCAAAGAAAGGTAGGTGGAAGTCCTGTGTCGCTCTGCACCAATGTGATTCACCACAGAGGATCCACCTTCTGGATCTCCCTTTATCTGCACCAGGAAGGGGTTGCTTCATGCTGAGATGGAGACGGCCAAAAAAGCAGCAACCTGGATTGCAAACCATGGAGGAGAGCTGCCCTGGAGAGTCAAACAGGTCTGACCCTGACCTCATGAGAGCAAGACAGAGACCCTTCTCATGGTAAACCATTGAGAGTTTTAGGTGATATCTTACAGCAGCAAAATCTAACCTATCCTGACTTTTCAACAGAGGGCACATGGGATTCCTGATGGACTGAAGCAGATGGGGAGAGGTCTAGTGAGACCTCTCACCAGAAGGCAGCTTCTCTGAGACTGTACATTTCATGGAGTCTAGAGCACAGTACATATGTCTAAGTTTCCTCTGGGGCCAAATAGGGCTCCTTCACTGTTCAGTGTGAAATGCCTCACCAAGTGTGGTATCACATGACTGTAATCCCAGTACTTGAGAGGCTGAGACAGGAGGATCACAGGTTCAAGACTAGCCTCAGCAATTTAGTGAGACACTCAGCAATCTAGCGAGACTATGTTTCAAAACAAAACAAAACAAAATTTAAGTTTTTAAAAGGGCTGGGGTGAATCTAAAAGGAATAATCCCTCTGGATTCAAAGCCTGGGAAGGAAGGAAGGAAGGAAGGAAGGAAGGAAGGAAGGAAGGAAGGAAGGAAGGAAGGAAGGAAGGAAGGAAGGAAAGGAGACAAGGGGAGGAAGAAATATCCCAGGCTGACTTTGGGCAGTGAAATGAAGTCATACAAAGGTCCAGGAGTGACCATTGTGGCCCTGTGCAGAGCCCAAGACCATCTCTTTATAAGATAAAGATACCCAATTTTTGTCTACAAACAAGTCACATCAGGCTCTATACATATTTTGCTGATTTTATAAACTAGTTCCTTCCACAAAAGCCCAACTCTCCTTGTTCTCAAGATGTAGAAACTTGAGGTCTCATAAGCTCCAGATGAGTTCAGACCAGGTCATTTGAGCCTTGGTCTTTTCCCTAGGCCACGGTATGGAGATCACAGGATGGATGTATTTCTTCAAAGGGGACTCAAACAACACTCCCGCAGCACCATGTCGACAGCCCTGGGCTGGGGAGGAAAGGCCAGCTCCTCACAGAAGCTCTGTTTACCGCAGGGCTCACCTCGCGCCCCAAGACAGCTTTGATCACTGTGAAGTTTCCGCAGACACAGAGTGAATGAGGAAGGAGATGGTTAGGTTTTTAACCTGATCTACACATGTGGGAATGGGGGATGGACAGCCTTCAGCACACACAGACATCTATCTCCTTAGCCCTCTCCCTTCAGACATCTGTCAGCTCTTCCCTGGTAGGTTTAAATAGCTGTATATTTTGTTTGCTTTTTATCACTTTTCATCGCGTTAAGAAAATTGGAGAGTGAAGTCACGTATGGTGTACTTTGCTGGCGTGATTCTGCAGAGGACGAGCCCCAGAAGCAGTTTGAGTCCCATTTCCCTTGCTGTCTACTTCCTCTGTGGCTTTGGGGAAGTTGCTTAGCCACTCTCTGTGTTACAGTTTCTTCGTCAGTGAAAAAACAGTGATAGTATGTATCTCATAAGGCTACTGTGGGATAATATGTGCTAATACCTGTAATATAGTTAGAAAAGTACTTAGCACATGGTGGGTATTCAAGAAGTAGTGGCTATGTTTTCTGGAGTTCTTAACTGGTAACCGATCCCATCCCAGGAACTGTGAATGGTTGCTGTGTGTTCAAGTCTAACTGAGCACTGTTGGAGGAGTCTAGAATGAGGTGATTCACAGGCCTTCCCACAAAACCCTGAGAGAAAACCAGATGAAACCAGACTGAGCAGCAATCCAAAGTCTATTAACTGGACAGTGAACAGGAAGCTGATAGCATCCATCCTTGT
This sequence comes from Graphiurus murinus, assembly GCA_004027655.1. Lineage (NCBI taxonomy): Eukaryota > Metazoa > Chordata > Mammalia > Rodentia > Gliridae > Graphiurus > Graphiurus murinus. The sequence goes on along the minus strand of PVLC010001769.1, from coordinate 13,465 downwards.
TGGGGTTATGTAATCACCTCCAGCTGCAGGGATTCTGGCAAATCGTCTTACGTGGCTCCTGAGATGAGGGCAATCCTCTTCAGGATGGTTCTGACCAGCCTTGCCTTCCAGCTCTAAGATCTGTTCCTTCTGTCTCTTCTTCCTCCTCCTTCTCAGGAATAAGTGTGCCAGTTTCCATTTTGCAAACAATTAGGAAAGATCACGAGAATTTCAGAGTTTGGTTTTGACAGTCTCAAACTCTGAACTCAAAGTAGGCACAAGAGGAACGGCAAAAATAACAGCCCTGTAAGAATTATGTAAATGTCTACAGCCATACCACCCTGAATGAGCCTGATCTCAGGAGAATAGTGTATAATTAAATAAAATTTGTGCTGTTCTTGAGTAGAATTTGTTATTGGGGGCAAAGTGCAGACCCTAATGAATATGGCCATCATGGCTTCCATGAAAATAGACAAATATAATAAAAGTGAAAAAAGAAGATAGAGGAGCATGGAAATAATAGAGCAGTCACTGACCTACCAATTTCTCTTTCCCTCCATCCTTTCAAAAACTACTTGCATGGTGCTGAACTTGTGCATGATATAGACAAGCTAATATCCACCAATAGCTTGGATTGGCCATGTGTTAGTCAGATTTCCATCACTATAACAAATACCTGAAATATAGATTCACTTATGAAGAGAAAAGGTCTGCTTTGACTGAAAGTTTTGGAGGAATGATTGATTGGCCCTATTACTTTGGGCCTGTGGTGATCCATTGTGGCAGGAGCACATGGTGGAACATATCTGGGAAATAAAAGCGAGAGGAAGGGGCTGGTGTCACACTGTCCTCTGTAAGATCATGCCTCAATAGCCTAAAATCCTTCCATAAAGATCCCATCACCTCCCAACAGCACCACGCTGAGGGCCAAGTCTTTAGCCAGAGAACTTTGAGGACATTCCAGATACAAACTAGAACAGAGAGACAGAGGCATAGATAATTTAAAAGCTCATTAGAAGCAGTAAAAACCAGAAAACTACTATGAACTTAAAGCAAGCAGGTGCCATGAAAAGAGAATAGTCTGAGGACAATAAGGACTCCTCAGAGGTTACAGATATGGTTGCCAAGATAGCAAGTCATTTTACTTTCTGGAAAATAAAGAAGGAGAGCTCTTAGGGAATAAAAAGCAAAATAAAGCAAAGAAATGATATATATCCAAAAAATGGAAGAGTTGAAATGTAAGAAAGGGAGAAAAAGGAGGGGAGAAGGTTGCTAATGAAATAATAAAAAAGAATACATTTTAGGGGGAAGCAAGCAAGAACAGCTGTTTTTCCTTCACCTTCATAATGTTTAAAATAAAGGGACAGTTATTAAACTGATATACTGATAAATAGTCTAAAACATAAATTTAAATTATCCTTTTGAAAAAATATTTATACCAAGAACCGCAAGAAAACAATTGGTTTACCCAGAAATTAATTTGAAAGCAATAATTCCAAAACATAAAAATTTACATATGCCAGGATGCTATCTGTAATATGAATTATAATTAAAAACTAGAAACAATTTTTATATTTTTGATAATAAAAGAATAAGAAAGAAAAAATATGAACGTGACTTATAGTTAGATATAAAATGTCCCTAAAAAGCTCACTTATTAATGTTTGTAACTGATGTAATTGAGTCATGAGGGTTGTAATCCCAACAGTGGATAAACGCCTTGTAATGGGTTTATCTGTGTGATGACCCAGGCCCAGTAGAGTGTGCCTGGAGGAGGCGGTCCCTGGGGGTGCAGCCTTCGGATTATATATGGTTCCTCTTCCCCCTGCTCTCTTTCTTTCTTGGTTCTCACCTCCATGATGTGAAAAGCACAGCCCATGTGCTCTCTCTCTCTCTCTGCCTCCCACTGCCGTGCCCTGAGATCTGTGGTTCCCAGCCTCATATGTACTGAACCCAAAACCATAAGAAAATAAATCTTCTTCCCTCTAAGTTACCTGTTCAATCTTTTAGAGTATAGACATAAGAATGCTGACCAGAACAGTGACTTAAAAATCAGATCATGCTATCAAACTAATGTAAGATAATCGATATCTGTCCTGTGTATCAAACTGCCAAAATTTTAAGAGATGTTTAGTTGTAAGCAAACTAAATTTCAACTATTACTGGTGAGAGTGAACAGGAGCACAGCCTCCCTGAAGGATATTGTAAACATCTTTAGGATAAAATGTACTCACTTTGGCATAGCAATTCTACTTCTGGGCACCATGTCAGGAAATAATTGAGAAATCACCGAAACGTGTATGTGTAAGGAAGTTAATTAAATGCTATTTATAGTAGTAAATCTAGCAATAATGCATTCTTGCAGTACAGAGTTGGGTTTCCAAGGGAAAGATGCAGTCCGCGATGGCACCACAGAAATTTCAGCATGCTTCATGACCATGATTGATTAAGTTTCAAACTCATGTGATGAAATAGTGTGCATCACCTGATCCTTCTTGGGTAAATATATGTTCCATATAAATTTCAAGTGTGCATGTTGAAGTATTCAGAATGATATGCATCTTTATTGTAATAGTTACTATCATAGATGTCTAGAGGTTTTGGAGAACTTTTTCCCTTTTAACTTTTATAATAACTAGTAATTATCTTTGCAACTAGCATACATTATACTTTTAATTAGAAAAAACATAGTGAAGTTTTGATTTGCATCTCCCTGATTGTTAGTTATGTCAAACATTTTTTCACATATTTATTGGTCATTTATATTTTTTCTTTTGAGAAATGTCTATTCAGTTCAATTGCCTATGTTTATGAGGTTGTTTGTTTCTTTAGTATTGAGCTTTTTAAGTTCTTCATCTGTTCCAGATAGTGGTACTCTATCAGAGAAGTAGCTGGCAAAGATTTTCTCTCATTCTGTAGCCTTTCTCCTCAGACTCTTGATTATTTCCTTTGCTGCACAGAAGCTTTTTAATTTGATGTCACCTCATTTATTGATTCTTGGTTATATCAGTTTACTAATGCTGTGTCATGTATGAACATATTGGCACCAATCTCAATCACATGTATGGAGGGGATATAGGGTGGGATGCAGGGGAAAACATATCAAGTGTTGTGTGCATGTATGTTTGTATCACCTTGAGTGTCACTGCGATATGTAATTATAATGCACCAATAAAAGTATATAAAAAAACCCAAACATTGCTATTTCCATTTTGGTGGTTGGAGAGAGGAATAAAGAATGTCCCCCAACCCACAGCCTTGATGGTGATGGTACAGGGGCAAAGAAGCCAGCCTGCTCTTAGGGTGGAAGCGCTCACACCCAAGCCCCCAGGCTGGAGAGCCAACCGGGCATCTCATTAGTGTGGGATCGAGAGCAGCCCTTTGAAGCCCAGGTCGTAACTTTGGGAAGGTTTCCTGTCAGATTTAACTATGTTTTGGTAATGACCCTGTGTAGGTTCAACCCATTCATTTACTGAGAGGTACTTTTCATAACTGGTTTATCTTGGAGTGTTTCTCTGGAAGCCACATAAGTTAGAGTGAGACATCCTCTGCTAAACTTTACTAAAGTTTTATGATGAACACTGACATTTGGTAACACTTATTTTAGATATTTTCCAGAGTAGAAATATTGCTATAATGTAAAAGTCTTGGGCCTTGAACACTTTACTTACTGATAAAATAGATCCCAATTTATGTCTTCTTTTCATTAATTTTCCAATTATTCATTTAAGTTTGTTTTTGTGCCAGGCGCCATGTTATAAACTGGAGAGGTGATGGTGTTAGAGGTTGAATTGTGTCTCCCAAAATGTATCTGTTGGTATCTGTTGTAGTTTGGATGGCGAATGTCTCCCAAAGGTCCATGTACTACTGGCTTGGTTCCCAGGTGGTGCTATGGAGAGGTGGTAGAATCTTTAGAAGGAGGAGTCTAGTGAGAAGTGTTTAGGCCATTGAGAGTGTTCCCTAGAAGGGACCTGTGGGACCCCAGTCAGTCCCTTTCTCTTCCCTTTTGTTCTCTGGCCTGGAGGTGACAGTTCGGCTTGGCCGTACACTCCTGCCATCGTCCACTTACTGCCTCGCAACCAGCACAAACTCATCCTGGACTACAACTCCAAAACTGGGAATCTAAATACACCTTTTTTCTTTGTAAGTAAATTACTGTATTCAGGTATTTGTTATAGTGATGGAGAGCTGATTGGCACAGTATCCGAGTCCACATTACCTCAGAATGAGGCCTGATTTGGATATTAAGTACTTTACAAAGAAAAGCAAATTATAGTGGGGTCATTGGAATGGGCTCTAATCCGCGATGACTAGTATCTTTAGGATAAGGGGAAATTTGGTGTCAGACAGCCAGAAAAGGCAAACATTACATGGTCATAAAGAAGGCCATCTGCAATGCAAAGAGAGAGGCCTGATACCAGGCCACCAACAGCTTGATTTCAGATTTCCAGCCTCTGGAATTCAAGACAACACAGTCATATTGCTTAAGCCTCTCCATGTGTGGTGCTTTGTAGTTACAACATTCCTGAAAACGAGTACAGATGGTGAGCAAATCTGGCCTTCCCCTCAGGAAGCCTCTCATGTGGTGGGACACAGAGCTAGGTCCACTCATGATGAAGCCTGGTGGGGCGGGACAGGCAGGATGTCTGCCTCTTCAGGCAGGTGTCATGGTCAATAGCTGTCCAGCTCTCTACTGGGAATGAAATCTGGTTTTCAGTCTGGTAGAACATTTGTAGATATTAAATCTTCAACTAAGAGGTGATGGATGCCAGCTTCGCTCAAGGTATCAGGGAGTCAAACCTTCAAAACATCATCATTTCACGTTTCAAAGCTAAGTAAAGAAAAAAATGACTGATTAAGGATTGGATGAAGGATTAGGCCAGAGGTACATGGAGAGAGCCCTTTGAACCTCCTCTGGTGGAGCTCCTCCTATGCTTCAGGCACAAAGACAGCTGGGAAACTCCCATCGCTGACCCTAGGAGATCACGGGTCTGCATACTCCCTTCCACCATGACTGTTTAGTCGAGGTCACAGGGACAAGAGTCTCCAGCCTCAGCACCATGAACTCAAGCATGCTTCCTGAGTAGCTATTAAGATGTGTTTACACTAAGAACACTGTCAATTATGACACAGCCTCATGTGTTCCTTTTCTTGTGGGCTTCTTGAACCTCAGAAACACCTTTAAGATGCCTCTCAGTGCGGGACCTTGAAGAGGATGTTCCATGCTTCTTCTCAGCCCGCATTGACCCATATCTATTTTCATAAGCTACCTCCAATCATTGCTTGTAGGAAGAGGGTAGGTGGGTATTTATAATTAAACAAATAACTTAAAGGACTGTGGTAACCTCTTGATATTTTATTCAGCTGCTAAATAAAATGATGTAACACCATGTAAAATATTTATACTATATTATTTATCTGTAATATTTTATTTATTTATGTTTATATTGAGTGTAAAGAGAAGGAAAGCCCAGGATAGAATTATCTTTCACAAAATGTGCCCATCAGCCTGTGATGTGAAGCAAAACTAGGAGTGAGTACTGGAGCCTCCAGATGAAGCAACTGTGGCACCGCTCCAGCAAGCAGAGCCAGGCTCTATTCAGGACCACTCAGCCCAGAGAAGGGTGGTCTCACAGAATATCCTTACCTGTGTCCCCAAAGATCTTACCTCATTATAATATGAAGTTCTTTAAAATCCAGAATCTTATCATCTTAGGTTTAGAAACCTACAAATTAAGAAGACAATTTATATAAACACAGTGAAATTTTACTCAGCCGTAAAGAACAAAATGATGTAATTTGCAGGAAAATGGACAGAACTAGAGAATATCATGCTAAGTGAGATCACTCCATCTCAGAAAGCAACAGTCATATATTTTCTCTTCTATGTAGAAGCTAGAGAGAAATTGGGAAACAAAAGAGACTTTAGATTAATGAGGAGAGATGCTAGTAGAACAGTTGAAAGGGACTTAGGGAGGGGGAAAAAGACTTGATGAAGGAAATAGTTCAGATAATGCTATGTGTATATATGAATTTACAAATATTAATTTCAATAACATGTACTGGGAGGGGGTGGGGATGGGGTGAGATCCAGAGGGAAACACATGGATTGCTGTATGCATGTATGTTCTTATCACTCTGAACCTCATTATAATGTATAATTACAATGCACCAATAAAAGCATATTTTTAAAAAAAGACAAATTATTTTCCCCTCATATCCCCACCTCCAAGTACAATGGAAAGGCAAAAACTGGCATTGCCACCCAGACAGGGATGAAAAGGAAGTGCCTTGCAACCAGTGAGACCCAGCTAGGCCCCTGCAGAGACCCTGCTCTGGGATCAGGGACCATCTCTGGTCAGAGGCTGGTCCTGCTCCCTGGCAGGAACTCCATAGATCACTGCACTCTCTTTGATGTCCTTCCTTTTCTCTAACAAGTAGCCATCTTTTCCAGTCAGCATTATCATAGCCATAATCTAAAGACCTGACAACATAAGTTAGAGGAAAGATTTGTTTCCTCTAAGTCCATGTAAGGCTGAAGATAGTGGATCTTAAGGCATGGCGGCGGGAGGCAGACAGAGAAAGAGCACATGGGCTGTGCTCCTCACATCATGGAGGCTAAAGCAAGAGAGAGAGTAGGGGAGGAAGAACTATTTCTATTCTTCAAGGCTGCACCCCAGGCACCACCTCCTCCACCCACACCCCACCAGGCACCTCCTATGTAAATCCATTACAATGGATTTATCTACTTCTAGGATTACAATCCTCATGACTCAATTACATTAGCTCCAAATATTAATAAGTGAGCTCTGAAGGGGACATTTTATATCTAACTATAACACCATCCTGGCAGCTGAGTGGTTTTCTCAACCTGATTCTTACCTATAGATATTTTGGGGGCCAAGAGGTGTTTTTTCAAGTTTCATGATCTCAGTTCCTGCCACATCAGTATGTTCCTCCAGAATTCCATTGAGACAAAACAAACAATAGATACAATATAAGAGCTTATTTTTTTCATATAACACTAAACAGAGAGTTATACAGAAGTTAGTACAGAGTTAATAGAGATGTTAGGCACCCACAGAATTATTTGAAAATATCAGGGACCTATCTAGGTTCTCAGACCCTAAACTTAAAAAAAAAAAAAAATTGACTCTTTAATGAAAAGAACACCAAATTTTTAAAACAAAATGAGGTTCAACACTTTTAGAAAGAGACTATGAAAATGAAGGATCCTGAAAAACCCACGTTTTATTAGCTTCACAGAAAATCTACTCCAGAAAGTAGTAAATCTAGAAATTAGGTGTGTTCAGTGTGTTATTTGAGATGACAATTAAGATACTGATAAATGCTACACATTCTTGAAAATGCATTTTGGAATAACTAATGTAATAATGGAACAGACATAAAATGTGTATCTTTACAATAAGTGGAGAGGTAGCAATAGAATCAGATTTTAAGGTACTCTATCATAAGTAATGCATAAAGGACCAGATCTTAAAAGAAAGGAAATGGTCTGTAATCTTCTTTCCTTAAGGTTCCTTTATTTGGGTTTTGAATGATTATGAGAGTGTTCATCTCTTTCTATTTCATGGAATAATTTGAAGAGCATTGTGCCTAGTTCTTCCATTAAGATCTTATAGAATTCATCTGAGAATCCACCAGGTACTGTTTTCTTCTTTGTTGAGAGTCTTTTTACTGCTGCTTCAAACTCATTGCTGGCTGTTAGTCTATTTACATTTTCCATATCCTCCTGGCTTAATTTAGGTAGTTTGTATGTGTCAAAAAATTGTCAGTTTCTTCTAGATTTCCTGATTTGTTGGAATATAAGTTTTCAAAATAGCTCCTGGTGAGTCTTTGGATTTCTGTGGTGTCTGTGGTGATGTCTCCCTTTTCGTCTCTTATTTTATTAATTTGGGTCATTTCTTTTTCTTGTGGTTAGGTTGGCTAAGGGTTTGTTCATCTTGCTTATCACCTCAAAAAAAAAAAAACTTTTCTGTTTGATCTTTTCAATTGTTTTCTAGTCTCTATTTCATGAATTTCTCTCTAATGTTAATTATTTCCTGTCTTCTACTGGCTTCGGCTTAGTTTGTTCCTGGTTCTCTAGGGACTTGATATGTAGTATTCAGCTGTTTGGAATCATTCTGATTCTTTTTTTTTTAATGTGTGCACTAAATGTTACAAATTTTCCTCTTAAGACCACCTTCAAAGTATCTCAGAGATTTGGGTAAGTTGTGTCTTTATTTTCATTTGATTCTGGAAATGTTTTAATTTCTTTCCTCATTTCTCCTATGATCCAGTCCTCATTCAGAACATTCAGAAGTGTATTGTTCAATCTTCATGTATTGATGTAGTTTATCTGTATCTTCTTGCTATTGATTTATAATTTCAGCCCATTATGATCTGAGAAGATGCAAGGTATTATATTCAGTTTTTTTTAATTTTATTTATTTATTTATTTATTTATTTTTTATTTTTATTTTTATTTTTTAGCAGTACTGGGGATTGAACTCAGGGGCATTCTACCTCCAAGCTATACCCCCAGCCCTATTTTTTATTCTTTTATTTTTGAAACCGAGTCTCACTAAGTTGCGGAGGCCTCACTAGGTAGCTGAGGCTGGCCGCGAACCCGGATCCTCCGGTCTCAGCCTCCTGAATGCTGGGATTACAAGCGTGCGCTACCACGCCCGGCTCTTATATTCAGTTTTTGAAATTATTACTACTTCTTTATCTATGTCATGCTGTACTGAAGATCTAATCTGGCATATAGAAATATAAAAACAAAAAAATATAAGGTTAAGAAACAGAGATGCCAGGATTATCAGATGATGTGTTTTTATATAGTAAGACCCGGCAAATTTATAATTGGGTTATTAAAATGAATAAAAGAATCTATCAGTATACATGAGGAAGCACTAGATATACAAAATAGTAGAAAGTATTATGAACAACTGTTTACCAATACATTCAATCATCTGATTAAAATGGATATTGTCTTATGCAAAATAAATGCAAGAAGAGATAAAAACTGATGGACCAATGTGTTTTTCAATTAATTGAAATAACACTGATTTTTTCTCAAAAAACAAAAAGAACTTAAGGACTGATTTTTCTATGTCTGTGAGGAGCAACCTAGGTAATTTCATGGGTATTGCATTGAATCTGTAGATCAGTTTTCGGAGGATGGCCATTTTGATATTTATTCTGCCTATCCAAGAGCATGGTAGATCCTTCCATCTTCTAAGGTCTTCATCGATTTCTTTCTTCAACTTTTTTTTTTTTTGTGGTACTGGGGATTGGACTCACGGGCATTCTATCTCCGAGCTATACCCCCAGCCCTATTTTTTATCCTTTATTTTGAAACAGGGTCTCACTAAGTTGCAGAATGCCTCACTAGGTAGCTGAGGCTGGCCGCAAACTCAGATCCTCCAGTCTCAGCCTCCCAAATGCTGGGATTACAAGGGTGCACTACCACACCCGGCTTTTCTTCAACTTTTTATAGGTTTCCTTATAGAGGTCTTTTACCTCCTTGGTTAGGTTTATTCCTAAGTATTTTATTTTTCAGGGTGCTATTGTGAGTGGAATTGTTTTCTGGATTTCTTTTTCAGTGGATTTATGGTTGGCATACAGAAAAGCTTCTGAATTTTTAACATTGATTTTGTATCCAGACACTTTGCTGAATTTGTTGATCAGTTCTATAAGTTTTTTGGTTGAGTTTGTTGGGTCTTTTAAGTATAGTATCATGTCATCTGCAAAAAGGGATAGTTTTAGTTCTTCTCTCCCTATTTTTACCCCTTTGATTTCCTTCTCTTGCAGTATTGCTCTGGCTAGAGTCTCAAGTACTATATTGAACAGAAGAGGTGATAATGGACATCCTTGTCTTCTGCCTGTTTTTAGTGGGAACTCTTGCAGTTTCTCTCCATTTAATATGATATTGGCTGTGGGCCTATTGTATATTGCCTTTATGATGTTGAGGTATGTTACTTCTATTCCAATACTCTGAAGTGCTTTTAGCATGAATGGGTGTTGGATCTTGTCAAATGCTTTTTCAGCATCAATTGAGATGATGATGTGATTTTTGTCTTTGATTCTGCTTATGTGGTGAAAAAGCCCAGGATAGCCAAAGTAGTTCTTAGCAACAAGAACCATGCAGGAGGTATCAAAATACTTGACTTCAAACTCTACTACAAAGCCACAGTAATAAAAACAGCATGGTATTGGCACAAAAACAGACACATAGACCAATGGAGCAGAATAGAAGACTCAGAAACAGACTCACAGGCTTACAGTCAACTAATTTTTGACAAAGGAGCCAAAAATATACACTGGAAAAAAAGATAGCCTCTTTAATAAATGGTGCTCGCAAAACTGGTTAACCATATGCATGAAAATGGAAATAAACCCCACTTTCTCACCCTGCACAAGAGTCAACTCAAGATGGATCAAAGACCTGGAAGTCAGGCTGGAGACATTGCAGCTACTTGAAGAGGCCATAGGACCAACATTTCAACACATAGGCACAGGTAAAAACTTTCTCAATAAGACCTCAAAAGCACAAGCAACTCAAGGGAAGATCAATACATGGGATTGCATTAAACTGAAGAGCTTCTGTGCAGCAAAGGAAACTATCAAGAACCTCAACAGAGAGCCTACAGAATGGGAGAAGATTTTCGCCAGTTACTCTTCAGATAGAGGTCTAATATCTAGGATATACAAAGAACTCACGAAAATCACAGCTAAGAAAACAAATAACCCAATGAAAAAATGGGCAAAGAATCTAAATAGACACTTTACAAAAGAAGAAATACAAATGGCCAATAAATGTATGAGGAAATGTTCCACATCATTAGCAATCAGAGAGATGCAAATCAAAACTATCCTGAGATTTCACCTAACTCCAATCAGAATGGCAATCATAAAAAACATGAACAACAACAACTGCTGGTGAGGGTGTGGAGAAGTGGGAACCCTAATACATTGTTGGTGGGATTGCAAACTACTGCAACCTCTTGGGAAAACAGTATGGAGGATCCTCAGATGAATGGGAATGAACCTACCACATGATCCAGCAATACCACTTCTGGGTATCTACCCAAAAGAATGGAAGTCAAACTATCAGACTGACGTATGTGTATCTATGTTTATAGCTGCACAATTCACAATAGCCAAACTATGGAAGCAGCCAAGATGTCTATCGACAGATGAATGGATTACAAAATTATGGGATATGTACACAATGGAATTTTACTCATCTATAAAGAAGAGCAAATTCATATTATTTGCAGGGAAATGGATACTACTGGAAAACATTATATTAAGTGATATTAGCCAGTCACAAAGAGTAAAGAAGCATATGTTCTCCCTAATATGTGGATGCTAGGGAGAAGATAGGGCATAAGAGGGTCTCCAGATGAAAAAGGAGAGACCCTCAATAAGCAAAGAAGTTCATTTAACTGAAGGGGGTGGACGTGGGGTGGGAGGAGACACCCTAATGTATATCAAGGTCACTCACTAAACTGAACTTGAGAGGGAGGGAGGGCGAGGGAGTTGGGTGGGAATTTGAGGAAGGGGTCAAATGAGAAATGTGGTCACATATGTTGTTATCAATTTGTACCTAACAAAGATGTATGCTTACAATGCACGAATAAAAAAATAAATAAATGAAAAAAAGAAAAGAAAAAAGGGATGAAACAAATTGAAATTGCATAGTAAAATTGTTGGAATAAATAGTAATCACACTAAATATAAATCAACAAAACTCAGAGCTATCAGTCTGAGTAAAAAAAAAAACAAATTCAATTATATGATGTTTAAGGGAAATAAATATAAAACCTGAAGGCATAGAACAATTGAAATCAAAGGACAAAACAAAATACACTATGCAAACAATAACCTGAAAAATAATTCTAAACTTTTTTTTTTCTGGTACTGGGGGTTGAACTCGGACATTCTACCTCCGAGCTATATTCCCAACCCTATTTTCTATTCTTTATTTTGAAACAGGGCCTCACTAAGTAGCTGAGGCTGGCCGCGAACCCGGATCCTCCAGTCTCATCCTCCCAAATGCTGGGATTACAAGCGTGTGCCACCACACCCGGCTTCTAAACTTGCATACTTCTAATAACAACTTCAAATATATATATGTATGTATATCAAGAATTCCTAGAACAAGGAGAAATTAACAAAATGGCCTTATTAATGGAATATTTTAACACAATGCCTCTAAATAATTTATGGAATAAATAGCTATAACATCTATTGAATGGAAAATATAGTTTTCCCACGTGGGAAATATTTAAAAATTTGATCACATCTTGGTCATAAAGCCATTCTTAACAAATTTCAAAAAATGTGCATGATACAGATTTGTAACATATTTTTCTTGTTTTGACTGTACAGATATTCTTTTTTTACACTTTGTGTATATGATTTACTTTGTAACTATTTTTATTATGAAAAAGAATTTAAGATTCTTTATGCGTGACATTGTTTGAAATTATTTTTTTCTTGTTAAAAAAATCACAGCACCATAAATCAAGTATTACTAAATCATGTTATGTATACATGTTACGTATCCTGTAGTACACATATATGGTCTTGGTGAATTGTAGGGGGCACTATAAATGATAGATGAAAAAGTTGGAAAGATTTAAGTTGGAGGAAGATACTGAAAGTCCCCGGCATGCGGATACCATGTTAATTATTTTTATTTATTTTTTTACTTTGTTCCAAAGCGATAGCTGTATATTCTATCAAATAAACAATAAACCCTTATAGATACAAGTGACTGATTAGAGTATATTTGTATTTTAGGACGGCAATTGACAAAACACTTGTCAGAACTCTTGTTCTGAGGCTACAGTTCCTTGGACTGATTTGTTTTGGTGATTTTATAGATGCTAAATCTTCCTCTACTTATCTCCCCAAGGATTTCAGACAGGAAGGGCAGGCCTCAATCAGGTAGGAGGTGTCCTATCACATTGGCGTTAGACAGAATTCCCCTTGTTCTTCAGCAAAATATAAGATGAAGTGGGTCTTTTAAAACAGCACCTGGGTCATATGGTAGGTTCACTCCCAATCGTCTGAGGATCCTCCATACTGTCTTCCACAGTGGTTGCACAAGTTTGCAGTCCCACCAACAATGTACTAGGGTTCCCACTTCTCCACACCCTCGCCAGCAGGTGTTGTTGTTCGTGTTTTTTATGATTGCCATTCTGACTGGAGTTAGGTGAAATCTCAGGATAGTTTTGATTTGCATCTCCCTGATTGCTTGTGCAACCACTGTGGAAGACAGTATGGAGGATCCTCAGACGATTGGGAGTGAACCTACCATATGACCCAGCAATACCACTACTGGGTATATACCCACCAGAAAGGAAACCAAATTATCAGAGCGATGCATGTGTATCTATGTTTATAGCAGCTCAATTCACAATAGCCAAACTATGGAAGCAGCCAAGATGTCCAACTACAGATGAATGGATTA